>VWYK01131039.1:184-14677 GCA_013399775.1 Semnornis frantzii | reverse complement strand
CAACAAGCCAAGTGAATCTTACAGCTAATTTTTTTTCTGTCAGTCCCCTTTAGAGCTCATTCCTTTCTTTTTTTTTGTTCCCCACATGAGAAATGAAGAACAGAAAACTTCAAATTATGTATAAAATCCTGAGTTGCAGCTGTTAAGTAACAGCTCAGCTATATTAATCTGTATATTTTTGGGTGCTCTTGACTTCATGTCTTTATTTATAGGTTTTAATACACTAGCTTTTTCTCTAGGGATAGAAGAATATGCATACTTTATTTACACCTTTTGATTTTTGCCAAATAATGTCACACTTCATGCTTTCAGAGTGCTCGACAACCCAGTCTTCCTAGCAGTCCCAAGAGTCAAGAGCAGGCAAGCATGATCCACCAAACACAGGCTTTAATTTGTTATGTATGCTGCTCCATTCTGATTGTGTGAACTGGTGATAGTGGCCAAGGTTGGGTGGCTGCTGGCTGCCTCAGTCGTCTATGCTCATACCATCTAGAGCCAATGAAGCGAAACAATGGGAATTTGAGATGTTGCTCAGGAGAAACGGTTTTAGTTTTACTGATAACTAAAGCTGTGTATTGCAATCCCTGTAATGCAGAATATGAGGTTACTTGCCAAAAGAGAGGTTTGATGTGTAATTTTCACCTGCGCTTGACTAGGTAGGAACTAACCTTGGTGTGGGTGCATGCTGGACAGTCATGAGTGCAACACCTTTGCCCTCTGCAAAAGCAGGGGAGGGAAGGGGAGGATTGGTTTTGAAAAGATAATTTTGGGAACACACCGAAAGCACTTTCCTACTTTTGAATCAAAAGCAGGGGAGGGTAGGCCCCGTGAAACGAATTTTTCCTCCTCAGGTTCATGACCTAGATTCCTTTTAACCAAAAATATTTCATCATGCTACAAGCTTTGGACCACTGTTACTGCTTGTCTTGAAAAGTGTTATTTTTATAGAGTTTAATGTGAATGTTCAATATCTTGCAGAATATGTATTTATGACCATATTTGATACAATTTGAATGCCACAAATTATATTTAATGAATATAATTGTGATGTGTCAAGAAAAGCATAGCAGGATGTTTAAGAGAAAAAGAAGCAGGTTGGTTTGGTCTCTTGCCAAGGACAGCTAGCAGCTCCTCCTTTTCTAGCTATAGCTAATGGTCTAGGATGGATGCATGTCACAATGATAGTATCCCCTCAGGTAGAGGGAATTCACTTCACAGATGCTCATGCATCTTGTCATGCCATAAAAATGAAATGGTACATGGTGGACAGGTCCTCAGGTACATGACAGTTATGCCAAGGCATGTAAGGTTGCAAGGCCCTATGTACACTGAGTTCTCTGCAAGGTCAGGCAGCAGCTGTCTTACACTTAGAGTCCAGAGAAGCCTGCAAATGTCTGCTGTCTGTCTCTTGCTCCGTATTACTAGATCCTAAATTCGTCCCAGTGCTTTGGAAGAACATAAGGACTAAAAGCCAAATTACAGCATGTTCTTGGGAAAGAGGAGTAGCTATCATGGGCACTGCAAATTACTGAGGCTCCTGTAACAGCCAAGAGCTGACCAGAGGTCCTGTGGTAGACCTGAGGATGGACCTGCTGTATGCTGTTTTTTTATCTGTCCTACAGAGAACCAAAAAGCAAACTTGCTACCTCAGCTCTTCTCTCTTATTTTCAAGGACATATTTTTTTCCTGTGCTTTTTTGGTTTCAATTAAAATGCTTGCATTTGGTCTTTTGTCTGCTTTGAAAAGGATCATTTAGAATAGTTTTAATTTTAATAATTTTAAAACTTCTTTATTGAATTGGATAAAAATCTCTTCCACTGATTGATTCTGGTATTTTGCACCTGTGTTTCTGCCTCTGACCTGAGTACCTGACATGCAAGGGTGGAATTCAAGCATGGGTTTGTCTCACTGTGAAGACATCGCCACCACTGACAGCTCTGTCATCCCACAGCAGTAGATTTCTTGTGTTGTAGATGAGGAGTAAATGTGTGTAGGGCAAATACAGCTATAAAGCCCTGTGAAAAAGACATTAATTTCCTCTTTCTGAAAGTCCATCATTTAACCATTGGCAGTTGGACTTGATCTTAGAAGTCTTCTCCTACCATGGTGATTTTGGGACTCAAATTTCAGGGGAATGAGTCCATAGAAAGAAAACTCCAAGCATCTATTTAATTGTGTTTCTGTTGGGAGGATTGTTTGGAAACATTGGCAATTCATGATGTCTTTTGGAGACATGCAAGAAGCTTCTCTTTGTTGCACAATGCAGTTGACTCAGACTGAGTGATACCTCTCCACTAAGACCACTGGTAAGCTGGTGTGTAACATGAGGGCAACACTTAGGGGCTGGTGAGCAGTCACTAGAGGCTACTAATTTAATGTCTAGACACCATTAAAAAAATGTACAGAAATGAGATCCTAAATGGTCTATTTGACCTGGACTAAGATTTATTCATCTAAAATATTTGTTACATCTATATGTTACAGCACCAATGACTGTCTTGAAGATGGCAACAGAAAAAGTTTACCAAGTATCTAACTGCTGTATATGTAAAAGATAGAGGTTTACAAAAATCTGGTGTCCTTTCACTGCTGGGGCAGCCAAAGTTTGGAAAAGATGGACATGTAGGACAGAAGTTACTGCTGAATTGGCCACTGGTTTACTTGCACTCCTGGACTCTCCTTCCCCAGCATGTTTGAGAGATTTAGGCTTCTCAGAATGAGTATGCAGCTGCCTTTCACTGGTCAGTAAAAAATTACAGCATTAAATCAGCTTCCCCTCATATCTCAAAGCTTCAGGCATGCACTTCTATCTAACTCTGATTTTAGAACCTCCTCCCAAAGGCAGACTTTCTGCTCCTCTGACCTGAAATCTGAACTGGTACATGATGTTTGTTGTTTGTATTGTTAAAAAACATTGCCAACACTTCAAGTGCAGAAGCTGACAGATGGCTTAGTGCATAAGAGTAGTTAGGTCATTAGTGTAGAGGTTCAGAGGTAAAATTTGGAAGCAGCTGTGGAGTTGAGAAAAGTTTAGTTAAATAGCTCCTGTGTGGATTTTATTAGTATCGCAGCTGTAGGGTTGAGAGATACCTTCCTTATTTTTAGGAGCACTAACACCTACAGGGGTCAAAGAAAACTCATGGAAAAGGTGGGATGACTTAAGTGCCTGTGCTGATGTACCAAAAGTACTTGGAGGGAAGCTCTACATTTGACAGAACTCCCCAGGGCTCAGGCAAGGCCAGAAGGTCCCCTGAGCTTCAACAGCACTCCCGGCTACACCCTACGCCACACTCCCAGGGTGATAGAGCAGCCCTTTGGATGTTTTCATGATCTGTAGCAATGTTTTCCCTAGACCCATATGTTTTCTTTTTTTTTGTATATAGCTCTGCTTCGTTGCCTGAGGAACAGTTGCAGACATCTATTTCCCTCATCCTTTCTGAGCCCTTTTCTAAGCTTCCTTCCCTCCACAAGTCTTTGATATATTCCCTTCCTTTCCTGATCTGAAGACTGGTAAGCACAGCAGGTGAGGAGTGTTAGTGTTGCATCTGCTGCTAATTGGGCTCCCAGGCTCATTCAGATAGCACTGGCAAGTGATGTACTGAGTTAATCAGAAGCCGGGGTTTGTAGGAGAATGTTCATATTATGTAGGGTAAGTAGAGATTTGCATGTCAGCCTTTAAAACTAGAGCTTACCAAAATGAGACTGGCTGCTGCTTTCTGTTGCCAGTCTCTTCATGGTTCTCAATTACCTGGGGTGTCTCGGCACCTTTACACTGTTCACACTCGCAGCAGCTTGGGAGTGTGAGTGGTGCGGCTCTCCCCAGCCAGGAGATAATGCCTGGGAGTATGGGGTTTTGGGAGGAGGTTAAACAGTGCATAGTATTCTGTGGTGCTGGCTTAAACAAATATCTGGCTGCTTCTTCCCCCAAAGAGCAGCCAGTGAAGTGCTGGCAGATGTTTTCTTCTGCCACCCCTGCTAGGAGGGCAGCCACCCCTGCAAAGGCAGCCAGGGAGGGGAAGCTGCACTTCCCTCTGAAAGTGGGATCCTTCTGAAACAGCAGCAGCTAATGCTGAGTGCATCTAGCACCACAGAGGTGGTCCTTCTACCTGACTCGTACAGCATGTTGGCTTTCTAGCCTTTCCCCCTGCTTGCTTATTGCAGACCCTGTGTTACTATGGGTTTCCTCAGCCTCCCCTCTTCTGCAGTTTTGCTACTATAGCTGATTGATTGTGGATTCTGTGAATAATCCAATGCAAAATTACACTCTTCCCTCCAAAATACAACAAAAACCCTTGCTTTTGACCTATTTTCCTTAGTAGTTCAGTTTACAGGGTAGTGCCTCTGGATGCTCAGGGCAGCACAAGTGTGGAGGCAGCAAATGGCAGGCAGGGGGAAGGCAAGAACTTCTTAGGCTGACTTTGCTTTTGAAGCCAAGGTATCCAGTAACTACAGCTTCAGTGTTTTTGCCTAAGGTCATGCAGGAATGCTTGGCAGAGCAAAGAACTGAAGTGGGTCTCCCCAGATCCAGGTTACTACTCTAACCCCAGGACCGTTTTTCTTCCAGCACTTGAAAATGGTCTGAACCTCCCATGAGGTACTTCGTGAGAGCCTTTTAGACAACGATTTTGCTCTGTAAAAGCACAACTGTTTGCTTTGTAAGGTGAAGCTCTTGTTCCTATTTCCTTTCTGATGTATCCCTTCTGTTCCTGGCTTGCTAACGTGATGATATCACTCCCCGTGAATTGGGCAAAAGCTGTTTTCCCTGTATTCAGAGAGCCAGGAGGAGCAGCTGCTGTGCTACCTCTAATCTCCAGTTCTTCCTATACTCCTATGGCATGCCAGTGGGAGCTAGGACCAAGGTGGTGTGTGGAGAACACAACCAAAGTGAATTTTCTCTGTCATCCTAGAGTCTTACAAGCCAAGAAAGAGGTTCACTGATGTTTGTTCAGGAAGAATCCAAGGTACATGTAGGATGTTCAGGGTTGTTCAGTATGCTGGTTCTTTGTTAAAACCACCTGTTTCTAATAAAGTGGAAGGCTTGAGGTCCCTTCCAACCCTGACAATTCTGTGACACCATCTTTTTGGTTGCCTACACACAACGGGAAAAATTATGAGCAATTATTTTCTTCTTTGTCTTCCTTACAAGCAACTTCCTTTGGTTAGGTATTCCCAACCCACCTTCTTCCAGAGGACTGTCATCTGTTTGGGTCTTCAGCACTTAACTCTGATTAATTTATGTATGTGGAAACACCTAAACTTGCTGCTCTTTTATGTCCTTTTCCAATGATGATACCTCATTCTTTTTTTAAAAATAGAGTAATTGCTTTAGCAGTATCCACAGCTCAGTCATGCAGGAGTCTGGATAAATTATCCCATGCATGCATCTACTATTCACTCCAGCAGTCTTCCATAATTGACAATTAATTTGTGAATCTTTTTTTCCATGCTGTTCTTTCACTTTGAGTGCTGGGCGTACTGGATCACTTCCACATCATATTTCTTGGATAAAGTCACTGTGGCTTCTTGTCTTACATCTGACTCAAAGCCTCTGCAACATGTTTAAAAAAAAGACCTGCAAAATGCAGTGTGTTGGGAGGTTCATTTAAATGAGCAGAAGAGTTGCTGGAGAACTGTCTCTGTAAAACAAAGTGAATGTAAAAAAATCTTGATCTGTCCAGAAAAACTTCAAGGGAAGAAGTTTACCTAGTAATGCAATTTGCCAGTGCCTTTGCCACAACTGTCACATTCTTCATTCTGTTGTTGTGTGGAGAGAGGATGATGAAAACCATTTACTGGGATGCCCTATGTCCATCCCACTCAAATGTATGAAATTCCACTGTAGTGGTGCTTTGATTTCTAGCCTTTAGAAGTTATGAGCTGGGACAGAGAAAATTATAAACTCCCATTTGTTTTGTGTGCTTGTGTAGGGAAACTGTTTCAGTTCAAGCACCACGAAGCCTGCAGTGCCTTAAACTGATTTATGAAGCTTTTCCCTTGATTTGCTTGCAGCCCATATAAGTAGGTCCAAATTCAGTTACCACACCTGCAGTAAATTGTCAACATATAAATGTTTCCCAACTTGGGAGAAAATCCATTAGTGGTTCAATTAAGCCTTTAAAAGACTCTTATTTCTTGAGTGTTAGACTGCTGTTAACTTTTATGTGTGATTTTAACATATTCTGAAGAGTTCAGGAAACTACAAAGAGCCACTGAATATGTAGGTGACAGTTACTGTATTTTAAAAACAGCTCATGTCTAATAACATTAACATGACAGACCTCTTTTTAATGTATCAGCTCTAATGAGGGCATTACAAAGCAGTCAAAAGTTGGTGATGTGGTAGGTTTTGTTGTTTTCTTAACCCAAGAGACTGTCTTTGCCTTTGTAATACCATTTAGGTTTCATTAGAGACAATGAAAAAGTTTCAGAGAATGACAGGAGAAATAGGCCATATTTGCTAAGTAATGTTCCTGTCCTCCATATGCTCCATCCCCTTCTTCCTTTTGCAGTTGCAGGGATCTAAGATGGCATTTAGGGTGACCTGAAGCCTCCCTTAGTATCCCCAGCCATAAAGGGTAGGGATGCCTGCATGCACAACCATGCTGTAAGGTGAATTACTCAAATGCTTGAGTGCATCCTGTCTCAGGAGGAGTTAGGAGTTAAATGGTGGAATAAGCTGGTTTGTCGTGGTGGTAAATCAGACCTGGCATAAGATGCCCCATTAGATCTGCCATCTAAGCTGCTCATTTGAGCATGTGTTAAAATGAGCCAGAGTTCAAATAGTTCAAGCACAGTAAGTCTGGGGTAACCCTTGTAATTTTGCTGGCATGCTTTTGGCCATATGGATGCTGGTTGCACGAACCACTGGACAGTGGCAGAGTTTGGAGGCATGTCTTAAAATTTTGTCATCTTTCTAATCCTGTGATTCCCTCTCTCCTCCTTTCTCTCTTTTTTCCTTCCTTCTTGCACCTCTAAAAATATGTTTCAGCTGACATATTGGAGCAGGTACAGAGAAGTAAACAAGTTGCATCACTACACTAAATTGCTTTCTTTCCCGTTTCCTCCTCAAAGGCACAGAAGGGAATAGAAAAGATTAGTTGTGTTGGAGCTCCATCCTGGTGCTGTTGCCGTGCCATGGATTGCTCAGAGCTGAGCATGTACGCTTTGTCTGGGATAAATAGCAGTGAAACTCTGTCTCAGTTTTCTCTGCAGTTTTTCCCACTTGCATTCATTTTAAAATTTCATTCCTGACTCTCATGCCCAAGGGAGTCAGGTAAAATATTTTTATTTGCTTTTGGTTTGGTTCCACTTTTAACTTCCTCTCTTCTTCAGTGTTTTCTGTTTTGTTTACAGTGACTTTGGGAGGAAGCGGGGAGGGGCACAAGGAAGGAGCGACATTTATACCACATGTGAGATGCCTTCAAATGTAAATTCATCTCCTTCAGCATTAGACTGCTGCCTAATTCTTTCCCTGTAAGGTCATCTCCCTTTATGCTTACTCTGTCTACCACTGGTTATAGTCTTGATCTCAAAAGCATCTATGTGGATTGAAGAGCACCAGGGTTTAAGGAAATTTTTGAGTTCTGGACTGGATTGTTATTATTGGATAATGGATTATTTGGCTGTATAGCAGTACCAGTTGAGCTATGTTTTTGCAATCCAAAAAGCCTCAGTGACATCAGTGCTTTAAAGACTTCAGCCTTTTCCTGTATATTGTTTCTCTCTGCAACCTGCTTATTTCAGGCCACTTGTTCAGTTGTGCTGATGCTGTAGTTTGTGAGATATGACATGGATCAGANGTTGTTTTTTTTTTTTTTTACCTGTCTCACTTCACTACTTTGCAGAATGACCCCACACGGTCACCCTGGTTACAACCAGATGATTGTAGCAGCTCAAACCCATCAACAATGTTGTGAGAGTAGGAATGAAACATTAGAGGTTGGGGAGAAGTAGGAACTCCATAAACCAACTTCCTCCAGAAATTTTGGGTTCTTATTTGGCATCTGGAGTTTAATGCACCTGAAACACAGCTGTTTAGATGTTCACACCATGCATCTCTGTAATAATTTTTGCTCTTGCAGCAGTAACCATACTGGTTTCTCAGTGCCAATGCACTGTAGTTAATATGTTATTGCAAGCTCACCTTTGCTAGCAGCTACTGAGGCAGAGACACATAGCTTTTGGCCACTGTTGCTCTGAGAACAGTAACCTTTGCAGAACGCCAGTCCAATAATGTATTAGACCATAGTCACTAAATCTGTGAGAGTGCATCTGTCAAAACATCCAAGTATAAAAGGCAACATAAGTTTCCTCTTCTGTGACATTACTCAGAAGGGACGTTGGCTGACACAGAATTTATGCAGCAACTTCCATATCAGTGACTAGGTGACTTCTGGGATGAGGATTGTATTTCCCCACCTGTGTGACAGATAAGTGAGGACGAGGGTGAGAGTTTGTGGAAGAGTCTCAGGAGACTGTGATGCTCTGCCTCTTTGTAATGGAAGAAGCATGGGCAAGCCCAGATGGGTTAGCAGACCACTAGACTATCTAATCATTCTGAAGGGGCAAAGTTCAATCAGCTTTCACTCCAAAGAGCATTATCAGTGTATAACACTAATCCTATGTAACGGTACTCAACCCTGACACAGGTACTGTGAAGCAGATTCTGGTGATGTAGATTGCCTGTACCACTTTAGCAAAGACATTAAGATGCTGTCAAAGTCAAGGGACCAAAATGCTTTCTTAAATTATAAAGCTTTTCTGATTGATTGACAATAAGCATTTGCCCTGAGTGGTTAGAAATAGTTTGCATGCTGTGAACTCTGTAATATTAAAATTACTGCCCAGTTATTTTTGATCCTCTTGATTTTTTTTTTTTTATTTTTTTTTTAGTGTGCAGTTGTAGCATTTGTTTAATTGTTTTTATGGGGCTTGTTTTTTAACTTCAACTGTGACCATCAGGTCTTGAACTTGGAAGTGCTCTGCTTGGTCAGTCAAATACTTGTGTCCTTGTGTGCACTGTGCGAGACTGGGTCTAAGGAAAAATGTAGTCTGCACTCAGTTCTGTGTCAAATTTCAGCTCATCTAGCCTCTGCAAGATCATTTTGGTTTTAATTTTAAAGTACATGGTAGAGGCAGGAGGGAACTCATCATGAAATATCCAAAGAGGCTCAAATGCATAGGAGACTTTCCCTTTTCAAGGAAGGAAATGGAGAAAATTCTGCAGGTCACTCAAATCCTTGCTCAGAAAACAGCGGATTTGTTGTGGCTGAAAACATCCTGCTGTTTGGAGTTGCTGGGGAGGAGAGGGCCCAAGATTCCTATTCATGCACGATAATCTTATTTTCCCCCATTCCTTTCTTTTATTTTTTCCCATCTCTTTTTATATTACATTACCACACTCTTGCCCCCACTCCTCCCCAGCTGTGTGTGCCTCTCCATCTCTGCATATTGTGTTGCTTTTCCCCTGCTGTGCCACTCTCTTGTGTGCAATGGCAGCAGCAAAGTAAAATCTACTGAAATGCTGATCTCCGAAGCACTGGCACACAGTGCTTTAGAGATTAGGATTTTAGTGCACTATACTCAACTGCTAGCAGAGCAGAGCAGTGTGACAAGGAAACAATACCAGAGCCCAGGGCTTTGGCTTGGAGCTGTAGCCCTGGTCCCTCTGGACAAAGCACTTCGCACTTCTTCTGCAAAATATTTGGGTGAGCATGTACATAGAGGGGTTTGAGTTTACTCAGTAGATGAAGGGGGATATCTAGGGGGCGGTCTGAGAGCCTTTTCATCTAAATAAAATCTGTTATTAAGGAAAAAAACAAATATTACTAACGAAACAGAAAAGCTTTAATGGCAAGAGGTTTTCTAACCTGTTCTGTCTGCCTTCTCTTCCTTTGCTGTATTTAACGCTTTTAATTTTTGAAGAAGCTAAGGAAAATAAATAGTTTTTTCCTCTTGTTGCCACAGACATGCAAGCTCGTATTGTGACTGTACCAATTTGCTGCAGGTCCTAGTCTCTTTGTCAAAGTTCTTGGGCAATACAGGCATTTTGGGAAATGCAGTCTAGTACAACCACTAAAAGCAGACGTGCTCCTTGGCCAGTTTCCAACCAGTCTGGCTGAGTTTTTGCTGTGCACTTGCCAATTGCCACTGGAGCTACTGCCTGTGTGCAGGTTAGTCTGTAAGTACCCACGGCCAATTCTGGAAGGTGGACCACGGGATTTTTTTAAACTTCAAAGAAGGCCATGCTAATTAATGCCCTCGGCTAGTGTCTACTCTTCATTGATTTTGAAAGGATCATTACTTAATGACATAAAGTAATTTTAAAAACTTGGTTAGCTCTAATATATTTATCAAATATCAGATAAGCACACATTTTTCAGTGTGTAGTTTTTCCATTGGCTTAAGGCCACTTAGTTATATAAATATTAACACTTTCTGCTGCTGGCTTTAAATCCTATTTATAAGTGCTTCTATTCTATATTCAGAAGGAAAGAAAATAAATAGGTACCAGAAGAAATTCTCTCTTCTGGAACAAAGAGTTATTTCCCCAGCACAGGCTGAGGTTTGTGCTGCGTGCAGGTGTCGCATCTGTCTCTAGCTCTCACTCTTTTCAGAAGCTCGTAACGCTCCTTGGTTTCATCATACCATTTCTTCTCCTCCTCAAAACCATGCTTTCTTTCCTCTTTCATTTCCTTTCTCTTTCTCCGTTGG
Organism: Semnornis frantzii; assembly: GCA_013399775.1. Classification (NCBI taxonomy): domain Eukaryota; kingdom Metazoa; phylum Chordata; class Aves; order Piciformes; family Ramphastidae; genus Semnornis; species Semnornis frantzii. The sequence goes on along the minus strand of VWYK01131039.1, from coordinate 3,964 downwards.
CACCACTTTCCCTCTTACCTTTCTGCTCATTTTTGCTATGTCATTTCCTCTGTTTTGTCCTCCAGTTTTACTCTTTGGCCTTGACCTGACCTTCAAACTTGAATGATTCTTCTTTGAAAATGGTGACTTCTTATCCGTGGGTGCCTAAGCACTCTTTCTTTTCTGTTCTGCTCAGAGATGTTGTGGAATCTCCATCTCTGAAGACTATAAAAATTCTTCTGGATGCATTCCTGTATTCAGACTGATATAGACAAACCTGTTTTAGCAGATGTGTTGGACTAGATGATCTCCAGAGGTCTGATCTCTACCATTCTGTGACTTTCTGATCTTGTACCCTATCTGTGTGGCTGCAGACTTTTCCTTTTCTCACCATTTGGAAGCACTGAACTTATACTCAAACTGTGGTCGCTGCCATGATCAATGTCCTCTCTAGTCCCCCTGGGTTCTAGAACTGAAGAGCCTCCTCTGCTGCTCTTCTCTCTTTGAGAAGATGCTTAAAAAACAGCCCTAGGAGGGGAAGCAAGGCAGGAGGAAGGAAAATATCATAGGCAATAAAGTGGCAGAAAGGTCAAGAAAACTAGTCATGAATTACGGCCTTTCAGCCATAGCCAGGAAAAGTGAAACAGAGGCTGTGATTGGTGTTCCTCCAGAGGGTGGATGCAGACCAGAGAGCTTCCAGCACATGCTATGCCTTGTAAATAAATAAACAAATAAATAAGTAATGTGCCTATGGCAGAATTGTGAATGTAGTAGAATTGCAAAATAGGAAATACCTGATTTTTTTTTTTTCCACAAATGGAAATGTACAATGGGAGATCCAATTCTAAAACACTGTATTTTGCTGGAAGTGGTGGATTCCACTGTTGGGGTTGGTCCCCTGAGTGACATCCTCCAGTTTACTGCCAACACACGTGCGTCCTAGATGGGTGGTGAGCTGTACGGGGCACTATCTATTCTGCAGGATTTCCTAGCTGTTGCATTCACTTCCCATCCTAGAAGCAACTTCGGAGCATGTTCACTTTCCTTCCTGTGCCATGTTTTCTATGTGAAGCACTGGGAACCCTCAGGCCTTGTGCTTTGAGGACTCCAGTGCCCTTTAGGGACCCACAGCAACATGATGTGATGTCCTATGGTCCAGAGGCAGTTGTACCATGTGATGCTGCCAATGATGGATCTGAAAAGTGCAAAAATTAGGTGTGTCTTGGAACTTTGCTACTTTAAGTATAGGGTTAGGGTCTTGCAATTGAGACTATTTTTAGACTCAATTAACCTTCATCATAGATAGTCTTATTTGTATGTACTAACTCATCTTACCATGCAGGTCTGATGCTGAATACTGAATAAAATGCAGTGCAGGACCACTGCTGTGTTGGTTGGGCAGGGCATCTGGACAGGGCTTTGAGCATCCTGAGCTAGTGAGAGATGTCCTTGCCCAAGGCAGAGGGATTGAACTAGCTGATCTTTAAATGCAATGCAAACCTTTCTGTGATTCTATGAAAACCATCATGCCAAGTTAGCTAAATTTTAAGAGGGGCCAATTTGTAACAGGACACATCCTAATGTTGATTTTGTTTTGTATCTCAGGGAGAAAAGCTATGAAGAGCATCCCAGATTTTCTTCTTTCTTATGCATTAATAAAACTGTTAAGGTAGAATTAGAGAGTCAAATTCAACACTCCATGCACAAGGAATGAACCTCCAACACATGCACTAAAATCTCTTGAGCCAGCTCAGGAGCAGCTTAGTAATGCCAGACACAGCATAATCTAGTGGTCTGAAATCCTGTGAGCCAGGGAATAATCTGCAGCATGACGCTGAGACTCTTTGTGTCCATCAGGTCCTGCTGGCTGTTCTGCAGTGGGAACTGGTTGCCATATGGCTTCAGTGCAACTGCACAGCCTTTAAGCTTGCTGCTGTTTGTGTCCAGAGCCTGATTTTAGAGGGCTCTTGCTGTGTGGGAATGAAGGGAAGTTCCAAGACTTGTTTAGAGCCAGCCAGACTGGTTCTTGCTCTTGGCAGAGAGGGAGTTGTAGATGCAGTGGCCTTACTGCTGCAAAGGAGGTGTGGGATGCTGTGTGACAGCCAGTGGCTATATGGGATGGAGCAGCCCATTGCTTTTCCTACTGTTATTTACCTGGTGGTATGGGGAGTATTGCTGTGCTGCAACCATGGGGACCTCAGCAATGGCATTATTACTCTCTGCCTGCTTTGACTCTTCCAGATTTACTCAAATAAAAACCTGGAGGCTTACGCAGATCCACCAGGTCTACCCTGTGCACTGTCCTAGTCATACATCTGTAAAAAATGATTTGTTTGTGCCCACTTGCTTGAGCAGATCTCAGTGTCAGACTTTGAGTATGTCTTTATCTATAAACCCTGAGAAGGTCAGATAAAAACAGGTAGGGAAAAAAATTACAAACACTAAAAACAGTTTGTATGAGAGAATGGCAAAATTATGCCAGACTTTTCCAGAAACTGGTGTCTATAAAAGCGAAAGTTAGGATGTTGATGCTTCTCATACCACTGGGGAGTAATACGGAGAAGTCAGAGCTACTGGGACACGTATGACACTGTGCTGTTGTGCCACTTTCTCACAAGATTGTCCTAGTGCCAATCTTAACTGGCAGTACTCTGCCTCCTGCAAACCACTTATGTGGTGCCCTCAGACTAGTGGGATGGGATGGGCATGGAGTTTGAGCATACCAGGAAACCATTTCAGTGCTTTTTGTTGGTTTTCTTTTTTTTCCCTCAGAAAGAAAAGTATCCATTTGCTCAGCATCTTACAAGTAACTGCTGTCCTACCATAAAGTGCTGTAATTTGATGTAGAGAAGCTTTTTCCAGAGGAAAACCTCATGTGATGAGCTCAGGTGATGCTAAATTGCTGGATCAGATTTCCCTGAGCTGAGTGAGGATCTAAGTACTGGTCAGACTCACACCACTGCTTCTCACAGAAATGATGATACAGCTGCACAAAGGAGGGTTCTGCATTTTAACAACTGATTCAAGCTGTATAAATAACTATTTTATTTTTGTAGGGTTTTTTTTGTGTCATATAAACACACATTTGTATTGAAAAAACAGCCCTACCAAGAAGCTTACATTGGAGAGGGGCTCTCCAATGGTTGTGTTTCTCCTGCATCTGAAAACAAGTGTTTTGAGCTGCAGGTCATTGTTAAAAATCCTCCTGAGTAATCAGCATTAGCATGAGGCATCCCATATTTATTAAGCTACTGTCTTCAGATGCTTTAGCTATGTGCATGACAGCGATGGCAGCTACAAGTCTTGCTACTCATTTACTTGCATATTTGTGCTTCAGATAAATGTTACAGGATTTCTTTTCATTTTTGAGAGGTTGAGAGCTTCCAGAAGTGACTGTATTGCTGCTGTTAGGGTCTTACTGCAAGTGGCTGTAGTGGCTGAGGAACACAAACCTATTAAATAATGAAACTTGAGATTCCCTATCAGATAACATTGTTGCTTCTAACTCGAGTGTGAGGGAGATGGTGAAGTCATGAGTGCAGGTTATAAAGAGGCAGCAGTAAGCAGCGAGGGAACAGTCAGCAAGATTGGTTGAATCCTTGTACAGAATGTACAGGAAGAAACATTTTTTTGTGAGTGCTTTATACAAATGCAACAACTTCAAGGCATCAAACTGTCTATCAGAAAGCCTTTAAATATAGAGGAAGATCCAGACGACATGGATGCGGTCAGATCTGCTCTTAGTTGCATTTTCCCTTTGTAATTCCTGAGAGTTGTTTTTCTTTTGTCAAGCTGAGGTTT
>VWYK01131023.1:11591-27829 GCA_013399775.1 Semnornis frantzii | reverse complement strand
CCTGCTCAAAAGTCTGACCCCACTTTTCTGATCAGCCTCCTGAAGTANCCTTGGGCTGTCACAACAGGCCCTGCTCAAAAGTCTGACCCCACTTTTCTGATCAGCCTCCTGAAGTACCGAAGGTCTCCTTGAAGCCTTCTCCTCTCTAGGCTGAATGCCTCCAACTCTGCCAGCCTGGCCTCACAGCAGAGCCCTTCCAGCCCTGCCAGCACTGCTGTGGCTCCCTTTGGCTCTGCTCCAACAGGTCCCTGTCTGTGCTGTGGACTCCAGAGCTGCCCCAGCACTATAGAGTGTTCTGAGCACAGCACAGCAGAGGGGCAGAATCCCTTCCTGCCCTTGCTAGTTTGTAAACAGACACTAAGAGGAGCCTGAGGGAAAACCTCATTGCTCTCTACAACTCCCTTAAAGGAGGTTTGAGCCAGGTGGGGGTTGGGCTCTTCTCTCTAGTATCAGGTGGAGAGGACAAAAGGAATTGGCCTGAAATTGTGCCAGGGGAGGGTTAGGTTGGAGATAGAGGAAAAATGATGTGCTGCAAGAGTGGTCAGGGACTGGCACAGGCTGCCCAGGGAGATGCTGGAGTCCCCATGCCTGGAGGGGTTCAAGAAGCCTGTGGCCATGGCACTTCTGGGACATGGTTTGGCGGCCGTGGTGGTGTCGAGTGGCTGGTTGGACTGGATGAGCTCAGAGGCCTTTCCCAACTCAAACAGTTTTGGGATTCCCAGCAGCTGTAACTCAGGACAGCAGAGTGTTGCTTGGGGCTGCCCTCGGGGTGGGCCCCGGGGAGGAGTGCAGCACCTGAGGCACCTCTGACGCCAGCACTGTTGTCGTTCTGCCGGTTCCCGTGCGTGCAGGGGAGGTGTTTGACCTGGAGGACCACATGAGCGAGCGGCAGGCGGAGGTGCTGGCCGAGTTCGAGCGGCGCAAGCGGGCGCGGCAGATCAACGTCTCCACCGACGACTCGGAGGTCAAGGCCTGCCTGCGCGCCCTGGGGGAGCCCATCACACTCTTCGGAGAGGGCCCTGCCGAGAGGAGGGAGAGGTGCTGAGCCTGCCCCGCCCCTGCCCGCCGGCAGCCCCGGGCTCACATTGCACCGCGCTCGGGAATGCTTCCTCACCCTGCCCCAGAGCGCCGAGGAGGAGCAAGTGTCTGAAAGGCAGCTTGGCTGGGAGGGGGCCTGGGAGAAAGCTGGGAAGGGACTTTTGACAAGGGCTTGCTGTGATAGGATGAGAGGGAATGGATTGATACTGTTCAGCCAGGAGAAGAGAAGGCTGTGAGGAGACCTCAGAGCAGCTTCCAGTGCCTGAAGGGGCTGCAGGAGAGCTGGGGAGGGACTTTGGCCAAGGGCTGGCAGTGCCAGGCTGAGAGACAATGGCTTTGAGCTGGGAGAGGGGAGAGTGAGAGTGGAGAGGGGGAAGAAATGGTTGAGAGTGAGGGTGGGCAGAAACTGGCACAGGTTGCTCAGGGAGGTTGTGGCTGCCCCTGCCTGGAGGTGGCCAAGGTCAGGTTGGATGTGGCCTTGGGCGAGCTGTGCTGGTGGGAGGTGTCCCTGCCCGTGGCAGGGGTTGGCACTGGATGAGCTTTAAGGTGCCTCCCATGAATCTGTTCAGTGACTACATCCTCTCTTTGCAGACTAAGGAACATCCTCTCAGTGGTTGGCACAGATGCCTTGAAAAAGACCAGGAAAGATGACGACAGGTCTAAAAAATCCAAAGAGGAGGTAATGGTCTCTGCTTCTCAGTGCTGCAGGGGGTAGGGCTGATAGCCTTTGGGATGCTGCACTGCCAGTCTCTGCTGTGTCCAAGACTCTGGGTTTGGGCAGCTGTGGCTGCTGTTTGGGCAGACATTCCTGTGTCACCCGTCTCAGCAAACCTGTGGCAATGTTTTGTCTTCAGTCAGGAGTGTTAAGCCTGGTTTGTATTTACATGTCAAATTCCATGCTACCTGCAGCACAAACCCAGGACATTAGGCATGTTCTGTGGCACAGGGAGTCCTTTATTAGGGGTTGTCTTCAAACTTGGGAAGAAAAAAATAACCTTCCTCTTACCAGATCTGTTCCTGCCTTTGATTCATAGAATCATAGAATCATTTGGGTTGGAAAAGGCCTCTAAGGTCATCCAGTCCAGCCAGCAACCCAGCACCACCATGGGCACAGGTTTCTTGAACCCCTCCAGGGATGGGGACTCCACCACCTCCCTGGGCAGCCTGCACCAATCCCTGACCACTCTTGCAGCAAAGGAAGTTTTCCTCATCTCCAACCTAACCCTCCCCTGGCACAATTTCAGGACATTACCTCTCCTTCGGTCACCTTATCCTAAGTAGAAGAGACCAATCCACACCTCACTGCAGCCTCCTCTCAAGGAGTGTGGAGAGCCTCCTCTTCTCCAGGCTGAACTCCCCCAGCTCCCTCAGCTGCTCCTCCCCAGCCCTGTTCTTCAGACCCTTCACCAGCTTTGGTGCCCTCCTCTGGGCTCACTCCAGCCCCTCAATGTCCTTTTTGTAGTTAGGGCCCAAAAGTGACCCCAGTACTCACTGCAGCCTCACCAGTGCTGAGTGCAGGGGGACAATCCCTGCCCTGCTCATGCTGCCCACACTTTTCTAGATCCCTTTTTCTGCTTCTGTCTCTTTCCTGAGTCTATTTCTACCTCATAAGAAATAAGGACACTTTCTGCAGCCTTGGCTTTTCATTTTGCTGAGTGATGTGTGTGGAAGGAAGGAGCTGGCTGGCATCCAGTGAATGTTCTGGGGTGAAACAGCAGATGTCAGGATCTGATCTGTAGGGCTAAGAGTTTGACTTGTACCTTAATCCCCTTTTGTACAGCTTATAGTTAGGCAGAATGATCTTAAAAAGAGGCCTTTGCACAGGGAGATTTAAGTGGCACTGTGGTAGCACTTAAAGGGGGTTCTAAGTGCCCCTAAAGTACCTGCTTGGAAGAGCAGTGTCACTGCAGCCTGTTCTCCAGTGTGACCAAAGGCCTGGCAACTCTCAGCCCTTCCTCACTGGGCAGAGCTGGGCATGTTCAGCCTGGAGAGGAGAAGGCTGAGGGCAGAGCTTATTGCCATGGAGCAGGACAGGCAGGGTGGCTGTCAGGAGGATGCAGACTCCCTTTGCATAAGCAGTGCCATGGAGAGGACAAGGGGTGATGGGGACAAGCTGCTGCTGGGGACATTCCCATTGCACTCCAGAAGGAAATGTCTCCACGTGACTGGAATCACCTCCCAAGGGCAGCAGTGGAGTGCCCTGCACTGGGCAGTTCAAGGCTGCTCTTGCCAGGCTGCTGGGGCAGATCATTTCAGCCCTGCTGTGACCTAGAGAGGTTGGAGCAGATGATCCTTGGGGTCCCTTCCCACCTGGCATTCTGTGACTCTGTTGTTTTCCTTCCAGTATCAGCAGACTTGGTACCATGAAGGACCACGCAGCCTGAAGACAGCCAGGCTGTGGCTTGCCAACTACTCCCTGCCCAGGTGAGGAAAATGGGGCAGTGCAGAAGGGAGGTGCAGCCTTCTGTGCAGCCCAGCTGCTGATCCTGCTGTGGGCACTGCAGGAAGCCTGAGCTCAGAGGAAGAGGGAGCACATGCACCAGTGGACAAGTCCAGTGAGCTTACTGTCCTCAGTGACTGACTCCAGCACCAGCCCAGTGTAGGGGGAGAAGGGGAAGGGGCTGTAGAGCAGGACAGGCCAAGAGCTTGTTCCTCCAATCCTCTCTTGCCAGGGCAGTGAAGAGGCTGGAAGAGGCCAGGCTGTTCAAGGAGATCCCAGAGGCAACCAGGACATCGCAGAGGCAGGAGCTGCACAAATCCCTGAGGGTAGGTTTGGCAGCTGCTCTTTGTACAACGTTCTGCTGATCCTCCAGAGAGACCAGAAAGAGCTCAGCTGCCTGCAGGTGCTGTCCAGGTGCAGTTTCTGCACTGTCACCTGGTGGGAGGCTGCTTTTGCTCTCTCTGCTTGTGGTGTGTGTAAAGCATGGTCACAGAATGGCTTGAGTTGGATCTCTAAGGTCCCTTCCAACTCAATCCATGGGCAGGGGACACCTTCTACTAGACCAGGGTGCTCAAGGCCTTACCCAGCCTGGCCTTGAACTCCTCTGGGAAGGGCATGCACAGCTTCCCTGGGCAACCTGTGCCAGTCTCTCCTCACCTTCATAGGGAAGAATTTGTAATGTCTAATCTAAATTCACCTCCCAGCTCAAAGCCATTGTCCCTCATCCTGGCATCCCCAGCCCTTGTCCAGAGTCCCTCCCCAGCTCTCCTGGGGCCCCTTCAGGTACTGGAAGCTGCTCTGAGGCCTCCCTGGAGCCTTCTCTTTTCTGGACTGACCAACCCCAACTCTCAGCTTGTCCTCACAGCAGAGGTGCCCAGACCTTGGACCCACTCCAGCAGTTCCATGTTCCAGCTCTCTTCAGGGGTCCAGAGGGCTGTCCTTTAGCTGTCCCTTTACACAACAAAGGGATGGAGACACATCCCCAGCTTGCCTTGTGGAGCTGAAGGAGTTAGAAGAGGCTAGCTGACCTTTAAAGGTCCCCTCCAACCCAAAACACCCTGTGATTGAATTTACTCCTGACCCTGTCAGGGTTTAGCTGGCTGGGAGGGCAGCTCAGGCTGCTCTTTCCTCTTGCTGTACAATGGTCACCAGTGCAGGACAGCAGGGGCAGTGAGAACCATTGCAGGACCTGTTCTGGGTGACTCTGAGGCAGCCTTTTGGAGCACAGTGAGTCCAGGTCCCAGCTCACCCCAGCAGGCAGGCTCCGGCTCACGCAGCGCTGCCACTCTAATCCTGTTTACAGGCAGAGGATTTATTCTCCCCTAAGCTCATCTCCCTGCCTGCCCTTGTCTGTCTGCTTGCATGCAGTGCATGAGTTGCAGAGGGGCCAGAACCACAGTTAAGTTCTCTCTCAGAACTGTAGTGTCAAAGACCTGTGGGGTTACTGCTGCCCAGTACCGCGGGTGGCTCAGGGCTGTGCTCACTCACCTCAGCTCCCCTCTGCTTGGAGCTGGAGTGGCTCTCAGGCAGCTCCTCCCCTGGAAAGTGGTTTTCCAGAGGCCTCTGCCTCTTCCTCTATGCATTTACTCCCTGTCATTTGTACTTGAGCCATTCACTGTTTCCTTTGGCTTTGTTGCAGTCCTTGAACAACTTCTGCAGCCAGATTGGGGACGACCGGCCACTGTCCTACTGCCACTTCAGCCCCAGCTCCAAGCTCCTGGCCACAGCCTGCTGGTAGGTTTGCATCTGCAGCACTTGCTGCAGGGGCTGGAAGAGCACAGCAGGAGAGAGGGAGAAGGATGTTGTTGAAGGCTTCTGAATCCTCAGAGTTCAGAAATGCTTTTTGCTATTTTGAACTCTTCACTTCACGTGGGGTAACTGTTCGCCTGTACCCAGCACTGGTGAGGCCACAACTCCAGTACTGGGTTCAGTTTTGGGCCTCTCACTCCTAGAAGGACACTGAGGGGCTGGAGCAGGTCCAGAGAAGGGCAGCAAAGCTGGGGAAAGGGTCTGGAGAGCAGGGCTGGGGAGGAGCAGCTGAGGGAGCTGGGGGTGTTCAGCCTGGAGAAGAGGAGGCTGAGGGCAGAGCTCATTGCTCTCTGCAGCTGCCTGAGAGGAGGCTGCAGCCAGCTGGGAGGGTTGGGCTCTGCTCACTTGTAACAAGTGATGGGACAAGAGGAAATGGCCTCAAGTTGCACCAGAGGAAGTTTAGATTCGATGTTAGAAGAAACTTCTTCACTGAAAGGGTTCTCAAACAGAGTTCCAGGGAGGTGTTTGAATGCCCACCCCTGGAGGTGTTTCAGAGAGGCAGAGATGTGGTGCTGAAGGCCATGGGTTAGCCCCAGACTGGGCAGAGTTAGAGACGGGTTGGGCTGGATGATCTTAAAGGTCTTTTCCAATGAAAACCATTCTGAGATTCACTCTAGAGCTCAGCAGAGATTTCAGTCTCAGTCCATTAGTTTCTGTGGCTGCTTGCCTGGAGTGTTTTGCTGTTTCAGGCCTGGGTGGTTTTGCAGCTCTGTGCTTGATCTGTCCTTTGTTCCTGTCCAGACTGACAGCTGCTCCTCTGCCTCTTCTCTTCCACAGGAGTGGGTTGTGCAAGCTCTGGTCCGTGCCTGACTGCAACCTTGTTCACACCTTACGAGGTAGAGTGACTTCAGCTGAGGCTCTGCTTAGTTCTGTTCTTTGGGTTGGGCTTCTGTGTCTGAGTGGCTTTGTGACTCCTTTGGACAGATTTCATTCTGGTGAGAGCATCACTCAGGCCTGCAGAGCATGGGCATGTGTCAGGTCACCCAGAGCAAGTCCTGACCTTTAGCTGAGAGCTAAGACCTAAGTTTGCTCTTTCTATTTCTGGTGTTTTTTCTTGTTTCAAAAAACAGTTTGAGCTTTTTTGAGCCAAATCTCAGTATCTTAGGCCAGGACACTTAACCAGCAGTGCTGTTCTTTAAACACTGGTTGTACACAAATGTGAGGAGCAGTCTCTTGATTGCTATGTTTAATTTCCACTGCATTTTGAGGGTTCCAAACCTGTGTTTGAATACTCTCAAGTGGGTGTTGGAGATGCAGTTTATCTGTCTGGAGAACAGCTGTGCTATGAGGACAGGGAGCTGGGGTTGCTCAGCCTGGAGAAGAAAAGGCTCCAGAAAGACCTTAGAGCAGCCTTCCAGCAGATGAAGGGAGCTACAGGAGAGCTGAGGAGACACTTGTTATCAAAGGCTTGGAGTGATATGATGAGGGAGAATGGTTTGAAATGAGAGTAGAGCAGATTGAGACTGGATGTAAGGAACAAGTTCTGCAGCAGTCTGCTGGAACGTTGCAACAGGTTGCCGAGGGAGGGAGTTGAGGCCTCATCCCTGGAGGTATTCAAGGTGAGGCTGCACAGGGCTGTGGGCAACCTGCTGTAGTGGAGGATGTCCCTGCTGATTTCAGGGGAGTTGGACTGGATGAGCTTTGGAGGTCCCTTCCAACCCAAACCATTCTATGATTCTGTATGTCTGGGAGCTGAGGGTCAGTGCAGCTGCACCCAGCATGGGAGGGGAGGACACAGGGAACATCCTCACTGGTACCAGTTGTTAGCTGTGAAATACAACCTTGCAGAACAGCCTGCCAAGATCACAGGGCAGATACTGAATTCTGCTTTTCCTTTCTCCTAAGGGCACACCACCAATGTAGGAGCCATAGTTTTCCATCCCAAATCCACTGTCTCCCTGGACAAGAAGGATGTTAACCTGGCCTCATGTGCAGCTGATGGGTCTGTCAAACTCTGGAGCCTTGAAAGGTCAGAACAATAACAGAGACAGCTGCAGGTTGTTCTGGGGTTTCTTTGTGTCACCAACCATTGGACATTCACCATTCTCTTGCAAATACAACCTTGTCCTGTCTGCCAGTAGCAATTCCTGGCCTCAGTTAATGCCACCTGCAGCAGCAGGAAGAGATCCTCCTGTTCAGGGGAGTCAAGGTGAGGGGAAATGGTCTGAAAAGAAGCAGGTCAGATTGCTGCTGGGCTTTGGTAAACTGCTCTGGGTGGTGGAGGGTTAGGGTTAGGTTGAGATGATTTCATCCCATCCTGTCACGTAGCAGAAAATGTCCTCTCCTGGATATTAATTGAACTTCTAAGTTATTGGGAAGCACCAGGAGTTGGGGATGAGCTGACCAAGTACATGACCATGCACAACAGCTTTGGCCTGCCCAGTAGAGAAAGACCTGAGGTGTTTGTCAGCAGCCACTGTGTGCCCAGGTGGCCAAGAAGGCCACCAGCATCCTGGCCTGGATCAGCAGGAGGGCGGCCAGCAGGAGTAGGGGATTGTGCCCCTGTACTGGGCACTGGTGAGGCCACACCTGAAATCCTGGGTTCAGTTTTGGGGCCCTCACTCCAAGAAGAACATTGAGAGGCTGGAGCAAGTCCAGAGAAGGGCAATAAAGCTGGGGAAGGGGCTGGAGAACAGGGCTGGGGAGGAGCAGCTGAGGCAGCCGGGGGTGTGCAGTGTGGAGCAGAGGAGGCTGAGGGCAGAGCTCATTGCTCTTTACAGCTCCCTGAGAGGAGGCTGGACAGGCCTGGCTGGAGCCATCGCCCTCTGAGCAGGGTCTGATCACTTCTGTTTGTGTTTTCCAGTGATGAGCCAGTGGCAGACATTGAAGGGCACAGCATGAGAGTGGCACGTGTGATGTGGCACCCGTCCGGGAGGTTCCTGGGCACTACCTGGTATGCAGATGTGGGGACTGGCTCTCAGGCATGACCATTTCCTGTCCAGCTGCTGCCCCAGTGGGCACCACAGCTTGGCAGCAGGGCAACCTGTGGGCTGTTGGTGACAGGAGAGCTGTGGCACTGTAAATAAGGGCGGGGTGGATCACAAAGGTGTTCAGGGGCTGGAGCACCTCCCAGTGAGGACAGGCTGATGGAGCTGGGGTTGTTCACCCTGGAGAAGACTCCAGGGAGACCTTCTGGTGGCCTTTCAGTACTTAAAGGGGCCAATCAGAAAGCTGGGGAGGGACATTATCAGGGAGTGTAGTGGTAGGATGAGGCTTCAAGCAGAAAAGGGAGATTTGGATTGGATCATAGGAAGAAACTCTTCACTGTGAGGGTGATGAGAACCTGGCCTAGGTTGCCCAGAGGTGGGAGCTGCCCCATCCTTGGAACCATTGCAGGTGAGGTCATTGGGGACTCTGAGCAACCTGCTCTAGTTGCAGAGGTCCCTGCTGGCTGCAGGGCTGAATGCCCTTTGAAGGCTCCTTCCAACCCATGCTATGATACTGTCACTGGGGTTCCTTTCTCTGCCCCTCAGTGAGACCCTGTTGGTCTCCAGCTGGAGGTAAAATGCCCCCAGGCTTGGTGGAACGTCCCTGGAGATTGCACTGCTCTGGGCAAATGCTTTGTTCTCACAGCTACGACCACTCCTGGCGCCTGTGGGACCTGGAGGCTCAGGAGGAGATCCTGCATCAGGAGGGGCACAGCAAGGGGGTCTACGACATCGCCTTCCACATCGACGGCTCGCTCGCGGGCACCGGGTGAGGCTGGGCCTCAGCTGCTGCCCAGGCTTGGCTGTGCCTGGTGCCAGGGCTGATGGCTTCAAACTGGAAGCAGCTCTGTTTAGATTAGACATTAAGTTCTTCCCTTCCTGCCCAGTCTGTGTCTTACCCTGGGATAACGAAGCTGCTTCCTTTGTTTCAGGCTCCCAGTGGTGATGGGCACGATGAGGCCTGACATGGTGGATTTCTGGGACTTAAAAGGGGCTACAGGAGAGCTGGGGAGGGGCTTTATCAGGGGGTGTAGTCCAGGATGAGGGGTAACATTTTCAAGCTCAAAGAGGGGAGATTGAGAGTGGAGATGAAGAATTCTTTCCAGTGAGGGTGAGGAGAGACTGGCACAGGTTGCCCAGGGAGGTTGTGGATGTCCCCTGCCTGGAGGTGTTTGAGACCATGTTGGATGAGGCCTTGAGCAAGCTGTGCTGGTGGGAGGTGTCCCTGCCCATGGCAGGAGGCTGGAATGGGAGGAGCTCGAAGGTGCCTTCCAACCCAACCCACCTATGATGCTGTGGCTGCTGGGGAGGCTCAGTGTGTGCTGGCAGTGCCTGAGCTCCCCGGGGGTAACTCAGAGTCTCCCCCTAGTGGGCTGGATGCCTTTGGGCGGGTGTGGGACCTGCGCACAGGACGCTGCATCATGTTTCTGGAAGGCCACCTGAAGGAGATCTATGGCATCAACTTCTCCCCGAACGGGTAAGGGCAGGGCTGGCAGGGCTGCTGTGGGAGCTCGGCCTGCAGACCGCAGCTCCCAGCAGCCTCTTGCTCCTCCACCCCGGGGCAGGTACCATGTGGCAACAGGCAGCGGCGACAACACCTGCAAGGTGTGGGACCTGCGCCAGAGGAAGTGCATCTACACCATCCCTGCCCACCAGAACCTGGTCACCGGCGTCAGGTTTGAACGTGAGTCTGCTTGGGCTGCTCAGGGCCACCCCTCTGTGCCAGGGAGGGCTGTGCTGGCTGGCAGAGCTCAGACAGGCTCTGGCTTCCAGTCTGAACTCCCCTTCTCCCCTGCTCTGCCACAGCCAACCACGGCAACTTCCTGCTGACCGGCGCCTACGACAACACCGCCAAGATCTGGACCCACCCCGGCTGGTCCCCGCTGAAGACGCTGGCAGGGCACGAGGGGAAGGTGATGGGCCTGGACATCTCCCTCGATGGGCAGCTCATTGCCACCTGCTCCTACGACAGGACCTTCAAGCTGTGGACAGCAGAGTAGTTCAGCTGCTGGGCTGGAGGCCTCGGTGGCTTCCACCCAAGACTTGCTTTGTGGGTAGCCAAGGGAGAAGGACTCTGTTGTTGGGACAGGTGCCAGGGCAGCTGTGGGCATTGGCTGGTCTTGGGCAGAGGTGATTTTGGAGCCCTTGGGCTTGGTTTGGGTCACACCTTGGGTGATGTTTTTCCACCATTTAGGACATGCCATTCTCTGCTGTAGCTTGGAGATGATCCATCTGCCTCCACCCTCCCAAGCCAGGTTTCCTCCAATGTTTCAAACGTGTGTAGGGAGCCAGACAGCACTTCTCTAAGTGCCCTCCTTACACTCTCTCTGCCAGGGGCCTGTGGCTTCAGCCTTGGTTGGCATTTAGAGAGAGCAAACCCAGCTTGTGGAGTTAAGAGGAGCCCAGGACCCTGCTTCCACCTCAGCAAAGGCAGTCTGGGCACAGAGCTCTGCACCTGTTCTCTCAGCAGATGTTCAGTGTCAGGGCAGTTTTCCAGCTATCACCCCAGACCACCTCATGTCCCGGCTCCTTGAGCAGTCCCCACACCTGGCTGTTTGGAATCCCCTGGTTCTGTTCTGGCTGTGCCTCCCCAGAGGTGACACCAAAGTGGCCATTTCAGTGTAGGGTTGGCTTCTAAGTGACACTCTGGGGAGATTTGGTGTTTCATGTTTATTCTGTACATTGAGGTTTTGCAAATGCGTTCTGTAAAATCAAATCATTATCTGAAGGTCCCTCTGGGTCTGACTAAGGAGTGGAAAAGTTACAGGTACATCCCAGAATCACAGAATGGTAGGGTTGGAAGGGACCTCTGAAGAGTTTTGAGCCCAACCTACTGCCAGAGCAGGATCACCCAGGGCAGGTCACCCAGGAACACATCCAGATGGGGCTTGAAAGCCTCCAAAGAAGGAGACTCCACAACCTCTCTGGGCAGCCTGCTCCAGGGCTCCAGCACCCACACACCAAACAAGTTCCTCCTCATGTTCAGGTGGAACCTCCTGGGTTCTAGTTTGTGTCATTGCCTCTTCTCCTGTCATATGACACCACGGGAAGGAGCCTGTCCCTTTCTTGACACCCACCCCTCATATTTATGGGCATTGCTCAGATACCTTCTCAGCCTTCTCAGCCTGCCTGCTGTGGTGAGAGCCTTTGGGAGAACAGAGAAGACCAATCCACCTGCCCCCTTGCCAGCCCAGAGCAGCTGGCCCTGGCCATGGGCACAGATCTGTTCTCTGCACAGGCAGTGAAGCTGGAGATGGTAGTTTAAGAAAACCAACCCCAAAGCCACTCACCAACTACTTTCCTCCAGCAGAATGTTGAGGGTTTCTCTTCTAGGTACTGTGGTGGCATCTGCCCCATCCTGTTTGCCAGCTCTCAGTCACTGCCAGGGACAGCACTTTGGGATGAGGCCAGCAGCTGCTCCAGGAAGATCTTTAACTGCTGATCCTCTTGGCTAAGCCAGGCTGCCCAGCTCTGCCTAAGCTGCTTCTCCATGAATTGCCAGCTAAAGGAGAGTCAGAGCCTGGCAGCTGTGCTGGGGGCTCCCAACCAGGACAAATCCCTTCTGGGGCTGCCACTTTCCAGCTGGCTTAGGATGGCATTTTGGACACCAGTGCCTGTCTGTGTTTGCTCTTCCCTTGTGCTGGGATTCACAGCCCAGAACAGGTTTCTGTCACACTCTGCTCTGCTCCACTTGGCAGGGACAGGGGAAGGAGACCAGATGGTCCCTGGCCATGCCCTTGGCACCCCTCAGCCTGCTCCTTTCTCAGATTCACAGATTGCATCAGGTTCAAAGGGACCCTCAAACCTCATCTTGTCCAACTCCCCTGCATGGTCATCTCCAACTTTATCAGGCTGCCCAGAGCCACTTTGAGGCTGATTTTGAATGTCTCCAGGGATGGGGTCTTGACCAACTGCCCTGGGCTGCTCCCTCACCCCCAGCCAGGCCGTGTGGAGGTTTTGTGAATAAAATCCTCAGGAGCAAGAACTCGGCCTGAGCCTGTCCATGGCTTCCGGACAGCTCCAGTCCCTTCCTACCACCGGGAAATGTCCCTGCCCCCTGGTCACACATTGCTGCTCCACAGGGACAGGGTCTCCTGATGCTTGCAGCCAGGTGAAGCTCTCGAGGAGCAGGGGGGGTGTCTGTAGGGACAGGTCCCCGCGGTCAGAACGCAGCCACCTCCGACGGACAGGTCCCCGCGGTCAGAACGCAGCCACCTCCTCCAGGGCCAGGCTGGTGCCGTGGCGCAGCCGCAGCAGGTGGATTCCCGAGGCGGAGCTGGCACAGAGCAGTGTGGAGCTGTCGCAGGCAGCCAGCGAGGCCAGCGGCCCCGACCCCTCCAGGCACAGCGTGGCCAGGCAGGCTGCGGAGGGAGGAGGGAGGTCACTTGGGACACTTGGTCTGCTGAGGTGACCACAGCAAGCTCCCGCTCTGCCTGCGTGTGCCCGCCTGCTCTCCTGGGGTGGATGAGCTGCCCTCGGGCACTGCCCCGAATCCCTGCACCAAACAGCCTCAGGATCTGCCCTCTGGAAGGGACTCTCCACCCACCTAAGCCCCACAGAGGAGCTGTGCATTGCCCAGGCCGGCTCACAGGGATGCAGGCTGAGGGCAGGCTCTGCCCCTTCCCTGTGGAGGAAGCAGGGATGGATGGACCGACGGACGGACAGGCAGAGCTGCAGGGCTTGCTGGAGCCGTTCCCAGCAGCCCTTTTCTCCCCAGATTGCTTATGGGCCAAAAAGTTCTTCCTAAGGGCTGTGCTACACTCAGGATGCAGCTCTGGTGACACCTCCAGCCGGGGCAGAGGACTCGGGTTTACAGCACCCAGCCCCACATCAGGCCTGCTCCGTCTGTCCATCGCCAACCCTCCCGGAGGCAGTATTTGAACAGACACCAAGCCCAGGCTCAGCTGCTCACCCAGGTGGCACCAAGCTGCGGGCAGCTGCCTCTCCTGCGGACTTAGATCTCCCCAAGAGCAGCTGAGCTCCTGCTGATGGCTGAGAGGGGCTCACTAAGTTGTGGAGGCAAAAGCATCAAAACAAAGCTGGGGCCAAGCCCGCAACCCCCTCAGCCTGCAGAGGCACAATGTGGAAGGAGAGAGAGGTGAGGCAGGAGCTGGGAGCTTGTCTGTGGGAGATGCTCAGGTTTCTATTTTCATGCTCTGCTAAATGAGTGCCTTTGGAAGTGCTTAGCCACAGGCAGTGTCTAATGCTGGTGACTGCCACAGCTCAGTGCCCGTCTGTGAACCTGAACTGCGTCCCAGGAGGTCTCTGCCTTCTGCTCCAGGAATTACGAACAAGTCTGCTGCTGTGGCAGGGCTTGGCAGGTCAGCAGCCTTTGTGCCCAGCTCAGGGGAGGACACAGCCCTCCCCATGCCCTCCAGCAAGCAGAGTTAACCCTGAAATGCCCACAGTTCCCCTCGAGAGGGTGACCACGGAGAGGGCAGCTGCTGATCAGCTCCTCCTGCACAGCTTCTGCTCTTTCCCACTCCATAGCTGTGGCAGTCCTGGAGTTCCTCTGCACCTGATTTTTATCACTTGTCCTTTCACTGCTGAACTTGGATAGCGCTTTAAAAGTCATCTTGTTGCTTCCTTTTACTGCAGGAAGGATGCCTGGCACCCCCTAAGGTTACCCATCCAAACAGCCTCCTTCACTGGAGGGCAACCCCTGGGTTGCTCTGGGGCTTATCTCCACCCTGTCCTACAGCTGGGTTAGAGTAAGGACACAGATTGGGAATCACTGAATAGTTTGGGTTGGGAAGCTCCTCGAAGATCATCCAGCTCCAGCCCCCTGCCATGGGCAGGGACACCTCCCACCAGCACAGCTTGCTCAAGGCCTCATCCAATCTGGCCTCAAACACCTCCAGGCAGGGGACATCCACAACCCCTCTGGGCAACCTGTGCCAGTCTCTCCTCACCCTCACTGGAAAGAATTCTTCATCTCCACTCTCAATCTCCCCTCTTTGAGCTTGAAAATGTTACCCCTCATCCTGGACTACACTCCCTGATAAAGCCCCTCCCCAGCTCTCCTGTAGCCCCCTTTAAGTCCTAGAAATCCACCATGTCAGGCCTCATCATGCCCATCACCACTGGGAGCCTGAAACAAAGGAAGCAGCTTCGTTATCCCAGGGTAAGACACAGACTGGGCAGGACCCTCCCCTACCTCCAGTGTCTCGGTCCCAGACCTTCACTGTGCTGTCACAGGAGGATGTGGCAATGCTGGGGGCAAGAGCTGGGCCCCATGGCAGGAAGACACAGGAAGTGGTGGTCTGAAAGTGCCCTTTGTACTCCCTCACCTGGCTCCTCGTCTGTCGGAGGTCCCACAGCTGCAAGGCAACAGGCAGCAGTCAGAGGCCAGCTTTGTGGTTGTGTCTTGCCAGCATGCAGCTGGTTTGCAGAGA
Organism: Semnornis frantzii; assembly: GCA_013399775.1. Taxonomy (NCBI): domain Eukaryota; kingdom Metazoa; phylum Chordata; class Aves; order Piciformes; family Ramphastidae; genus Semnornis; species Semnornis frantzii. The sequence continues at coordinate 13,220 of VWYK01131023.1, read as the reverse complement.
AAGGAAGATGGGCTTGGATTGAGATGGGCTTGGATCGAGATGGGCTTGGATCGAGATGGGCCTGGATCGAGATGGGCCTGGATCCAGATGGGCCTGGATCCAGATGGGCCTGGATCGAGATGGGCCTGGATCCAGATGGGCCTGGATCCAGATGGGCCTGGATCCAGATGGGCCTGGATCCAGATGGGCCTGGATCCAGATGGGCCTGGATCCAGATGGGCCTGGATCCAGATGGGCCTGGATCCAGATGGGCCTGGATCCAGATGGGCCTGGATCCAGATGTACCTGGATCCAGATGGGCTTGGATCGAGATGGGCTTGGATCGAGATGGGCCTGGATCCAGATGGGCCTGGATCCAGATGGGCCTGGATCCAGAGTTCCTTGGTCATCCTCAGAGTGTGATCTCTACCACCTTTGCCCCAGCTCCTGGGGAACTTCAACCCCTGAAGGATTTTCACCATCGACGACCATGTGAGTGTGTGCCCACAGCCACCAGAGCTGATGGGCTGAGATGGTGTGGGCAGAAGCCCACATCTCCAGCCTGCTCCTGCTCTCAGCCCTGCTCTCCCTGGCACGGGATGATCTCATCCCCTTGATGCTCATGTGCAGAACTGAGAACCTGCAGGACAGAATCCCTGGTTTGGAAGCACTGGAGCAGGGGCTTCTTGACAGGCTTTTTGCAGGAGCCTTGTGCTGGCATTGAAACAGCATCCCAGGGCTCTGCAGGAACCTTGTGCCCTCTGTGCTGGCATTGAAACAGCATCGCAGGGCTCTGCAGGAGCCTTGTGCCCTCTGTGCTGGCATTGAAACAGCATCCCAGGGCTCTGCAGGAGCCTTGTGCCCTCTGTGCTGGCATTGAAACAGCATCCCAGGGCTCTGCAGGAGCCTTGTGCCCTCTGTGCTGCCACTGAAACAGCATCCCAGGGCTCTGCAGGAACCTTGTGCCCTCTGTGCTGCCACTGAAACAGCATCCCAGGGCTCTGCAGGAACCTTGTGCCCTCTGTGCTGGCACTGAAACAGCATCGCAGGGCTCTGCAGGAGCCTTGTGCCCTCTGTGCTGGCATTGAAACAGCATCCCAGGGCTCTGCAGGAACCTTGTGCCCTCTGTGCTGCCACTGAAACAGCATCGCAGGGAGAATCAGAGTCCTTGGGCAGAGGACTCGTAGAGGGACAGGCAGGAAGCCACCGAGCACTAGCCCTGGCTGGTGACAGCCGTGCAAGGCCAGCAGAGATGTCTGGAAGCAGCAGCCCCCGGGGGCAGGGCACACTCACGGTGGCTTCGCCGCCCCGGCCCGCGGAGCCGCTGCTGCTGCTGAGGCAGTACCGCCCGTCCGGGCTGGCGTCGCAGCACGTCTGGAGGTGCTGCTTCGCTGGAAAGCTGTGGGCCACCTGCAGTTCTCGGCTGTCCCAGACCCTGCAGGAGCAGGAGGAGGCAAAGGGAGACTCAGGTGGCCACAATGGGCTCCCCTCGGTGCCCTCCCGCACAGCACCCGGCTCTGCCCTTGTGCCATCCCTCCTGGCGCAAGCCCTCTCCTTCCTCCCAGCAGAGTAAGCTCCCAAACTCTCCCCGCAGCCTCACGTTTGGCTCAGGGAACCACAGAGACCTTAGAGACCATCCAGTTCCACCCT
>VWYK01131003.1:9602-28217 GCA_013399775.1 Semnornis frantzii | reverse complement strand
AAAAAAAAAAAAAACCCACTGTTTTGGTTAGCAGCATCACTGTTTAACCTGAAAAGCTGCCCATAAGCCTGGGGACAATAGTGTAAAATCTGTTAAATAGCTGACCTACATTTTTCAGATACTGGGATGAAATCCACTGGCATAGTAGAAATAGTGGTGAGCCTCCCAGCAGCCTCATGCTACTCAAGCTGTGGCAGGAATCTGCTAACAGTGTTTAAGAATTTGAAGGTGGCTTATTATGGCTTTCTTTTTCCTCTTAAATCATTCTCCCTACTTCTGGCATAAGGTATTTTAATCCTTAAAAGGGTTTACCAGTCAGATTGGAAAACACCAATAAGGTTTTCAGAGCTGTGACTCTGATCTGCACTCCTTAACTCTGCACCAGTCTTGGAGTGTTAAGGAGATACCTTAGTGTTTGTGGCTGCAGCCCAACACAGCTTGCAATCACTGAAAATCATTTATTTGAAGTGTGTGCAACAACAGTAGCTTCCCAGTTTGGTGCATGCCTCCCCTCAGTGAACTATGGCTAGCAAGCAATGTAGGAGCCCACCCCTTGTTCCTGGAAGCCTTTAACACTTAGGACAGCTGCTGGCTTACAGTAGTGGCTTTGTTGGTGCTTTGTTGATGCTTCCATAGAGCTTGAGGTGGATTTACAGATAACCTTCAGGATTGTGCAGGTTGGGGACTGACCTGCTGGAGAGCAGCAAAGGGGAAAAGGATCTCGGGGTCCTAGTGGATGAGAGGTTGAGCATGAGCCAGCAACATGCTCTGGTGGCCAGGATGGCCAATGCCATTCTGGGGTGTATTAGAAGGGTTGTGGCTAGTAGGTTGAGAGAGGTTCCCCTGCCCCTCTACTCTGCCCTGGTGAGGCCACATCTGGAGTAGTGTGTTCAGTTCAGGGCCCCTCAGTTCAAGAGAGTCCAGTGCAGAGCCACAAAGATGATTAAGGGAATGGAACATCTCTGTTATGAGGAAAGCCTGAGGGAGCTGGGGCTGTGCTGCTGGGGGAGGAGGAGACTGAGAGGTGACCTCATCAATGTTTATAAATATGTAAAGGTTGAGTGCCAAGAGGCTGGAGCCTAACTCTGCTTGGTGATGCCCAATGACAGGACAAGGGGCAATGGATGGGAGTTGAGGCAATAGGAAGCTCCACGTAAATATGAGGAGGAATTTCTTCACAGTGAAGGTGACAGGCTGCCCAGGGGAGTTGTGGAGTCTCCCTCTCCGGAGATATTCAAGACCTGCCTGGATGTGTTCCTGTGTGATCTGGTGCAGGTGATCTTGCTTTGCAGGGGGGATTTGACTGGATGATCTTTCAAGGTCCTTTCCAGCCCCTGACATTCTGTGATTCTGTGATCTCGTGAGTGTGATAGTAACCAGCTGAGTTCAAGAATGAAACACTGAGCTTATCCTGTGGCAGGGCGGCTCCCAACATGTATTGATGAAAATCACCTGACCTTTTGCAGTTATGGTTGTGGGATATACAGGCATGACAAAGGTCAGCTCACTGCATTCAGAATTTAGTCTCCATTTCAGCAGACATGTTAGAAAACAAAGTGAAATCTCTTACTAGCTTTTGATATTTTCTATTTTTTGTGTACCAAAGACACATTTTTTTCTCTTTTTTTAAAAAAAACCTCCCAGGTCGATTTTTCTGGCTCAAGAGGAATTTCAGTTGCTCAGAAAAGCACAATCTGAACCTTTTTCCTTAATAATTGCAGCCAATAGATGCTCTCAGTAGTGAAGTTTCTTTTATTTTCTCCTTAATTGCAAGCACCAACAGAAAGCCATAGTTAAGACACTGACAAAAGAGTAAATAGCTGACCTGGCAGAGTGTCTTGGGCTATAGCCAAGAATCTCACCAGTAGATAGTCTCTCCTTTGGAAAATGGCTTTTTTTCCTTGGCATTGTAAGTCTTGTAGCAACCTATTTAAAAGATTTTTCTTTCTCTTTCTTGCCTTATATTAACCCAAGTATTTTTTATAGACCATCCAATTCCAACAAAGTGCTACAGTAGAGTGCGACTCTTTTGAGGATAGGAACAAATAACACTGAGAATTATGGATTGGTTTTGCTTTTATTGATATCAGCATCCATCCAGGAGTATGTGGTGTGAATTTGTTAGGTGCAGTTAAGCCTGAGTGAGGCTGGTGTGGTTGCTCACTTCTGTGCTGGTTCCAGAGTGCCATCTACACATCACCCATGGTCTGGAACTCTCTTCTTGCACAAGCTCCAGCATGCAGACACTGCAGCTTAAATGTATCATCAGTACGTTAATTATCTGAGTAATCAAAGCCAACAGTTGCTGTTTGCTGGAGCTTTCATCTGGTGGTCCAGAGCAGAGGAAGTGCCGTAATCAAAACAGAGCTGTTGGAGACTAATGTTGACCTTGCATTGAAGAAAGGCAGCAGCTGTGCAAGGAACCAGAGGTTCTTCCCCTTCTACATCTTTGGAGTTGCTATGGGAACACAGATATAAAAACCACTAATATGGACTGGCAGCAGGGGCAAGAAATCTGTTTCAAATGATTTAAATATAAACCACAGCATTCAGCTTGCTACAGTAGTCATGGACTGGAGCTTTAGGGTTGCTTTACGGTGTCAGACCAGCGAATCCGTTGGATGTGGAGTGAATGGAAGGTGTTTCTTGCTGATTTTTCTCACAGGTTGAAGATGGTTTGTGGATAAAATTTGTTTGTGCATTGTATTGGCTATTGGTGATTAAAAATGTGCAGAGCACAGATGTGGGCCTTGAAGGAAAAAAAAGTGATACTCATAGGAAGGAAAAAGTGGCGGACATGAACGCTACATTTGTGATCTTGCACAGAAGAGCAGAGTTCACTTTCTGCTGGAGTTTGTTATTTGAATAATCACATTTAAGCACCAACACTCTAGATTTAAAAAAAAAAAAAATTAAAAATAGTCTGCACTCCAAGAGATCACTTCCTAAATTGAATCTAGAAACCGGATTGGTTCTTCTTGCTGAGCAAGTTGTAAACATGCTTGGGAGCTGGTTGTATTGAGGGGGATTTGTGTGACTCCTCTAACTCCACTGCTCATGTGGATCTGGAAAACTTTCACAAAGTCACCTGGTTTCCTGAAAACTGAGTGCTGAAGGCACTCTGGTCAGGAAAAATAAAAACCCAGTCTAAAAGCAAAACTGGTTAAGAGATGAAAAATGAAATTAAACATGGCTCAGATCTGCAGGAGCTTCATTTTTGCTTTCACCAGAATAATGCTGCTCGTGGTCTACTTGCATCAGTCTGCATATATATAAATGTATTCTTGTTTTCTTTTTAGGTGATCCTGATCCTGACCAAGTATTATCATACTGACATGGGAAAAGTGCTGGAGAGCTCTTTGTGGAGGTGAGTTCTCTGCTTTTTCCTGCTCTTCTATGAACAGATGCATCTCTTCTCTCTTTCCAAACTGCTGTAAGGTGGAGTTAATAGCCACTCGATGCTTATATAGCAAGATTATCATCATCTGGTTTTGCTTCCTTAAGTGCAGTTTCTTCAGTTGAATAAGAAGTTTGAAATGGGTTTTGACAGTAGAGATAAAACAGTGATTGAAGGTATCAGGTGCCTTCCTGCTGCCACTTTGCAAGCTGCCATTCTTTGCCTTTTCTTAGGAATTCTGCATCAAAACCACTTAAAAACTTTGAAATAGCTGTGGTGTTGGGCTGTTGGGAGTTCTTACTGCTTGAGTGCTGTACTGAGGTAAAAACAATCCTGATTTGAAAGTGTCTATGCTGGAATGAAAAACAATATCAGTGCAAGTTACAGTAATTTATGACAACTGGGGAATATGTAGTCATCTAAATACATTTGTAAGGTGGCTTTTATTTCCTTAGCACACATGAAATAAGGTATCAATATGCTTGTTGCCCATGTGCTCCACTGCATGCTCTGGTGTCTGTCAGCACAAAACCAGGGCTGGTGTAGGCTTCTGTTGTACAGGTCACCCTAATTATCTTCTTGTGTTACTTTTGTTTTGCCAAGTGGGTTTTTCTGTCCTCTAATATTTTATATATAGGTATAATCTTCCACCACAGTTTTTCTGGATAAATTATGTACACTTCAAAAGTGAAAGCTTTTCACTGTTAGGAATACATTCAGCATTGCTTCAGTGTTTGCTGTGCTAGATTTGGTGGTCCTCTGTAGCAGGAGGAATGTTCTTCAAATACTCTGCTGGGGCATCTCAATAGTTGTTATAAATGGCAGATTTACTTGAGGAGCCCATAAGCTTCAGGTCTAGAAACAAATGGGTTGTCTAATACCTTGTGGCTCGGTACTTATGGACTTCATACTGTTCCAAGAGCTTTTATGGGGATTTAAACCCTCATCTGTGTGTGTAAGGAGCTTTACAGAGACAGACCAAGATAAGGAGTGGGCTAGGGGGTAGGAAGTGAGGCAAGTCTGTGGCCAGGACACTCTGTACACTAAGCTTGTTACTTGTTTTAAAGAAGCTGTGTTTTAACCTTGTGGTTAAACCTCAAGCTGCTCCAGGGAAGGTTTAAGCTGGATGTTAGGAAGAAGTTCTTCACAGAAGCAGTGATTGGCCATTGGAATGAGCTGCCCAGGGAGGTGGTGGAGTCACTGTCCCTGGGAGTGTTTAAAAAAACACTGGATGTGGCACTTGGTTCTTGGGTTTAGTTGATGAGATGGTGTTGGGTAATAAGTTGGACTCGATGATCTCAGAGGTCTTTTCCAGCCTGGTTAATTCTGTGATTCTGTGAATTCTCATAGTCTGAGTGTGTCTTCGCAATACCTCGTTGTTGTGCTGGTAGCTGAGTACAACAATCTGGTCAGGGGCAGTGGTTTATGCAGCTCCAGGACATTTTCAAGTGAAAAAGAAACTTCTATTCATAAAAAAGGGAGTGTTCAGGAAAGAAAGATGAAATGGAGACTTCTTGTTGGCTCGAGATTTGCCTTTTTTTAGGGCTATGATAACTCTTTTGTAATTATCCTTTAAACGTGCAAGATGCAAAATTAATTGCACATTTGTTTTCTTTTTTATTTTTTGTCCAACGTCTTGTGCAGAGAAGACAACCAAATGGCAATTTGGATGCTCAAGTAACTGCATAAGCAGCCTTTGCTTTCCTGTTGTATGCCCCTGGCCTGCACAACGTGTGCAATGTGTTTCGAGTTTTGCTATCCATGCTTCAGTGTAATCTGTCATACAAGTCTGCTGAACTTGCTCTTCAAAATAAACTTTCTACTCGTTCCAAATAAACGTGAAGCAGGCTGCAGATAATGTTGCTTTGTTTTGAGAACATAAATGCTTTAAACGAGGTCATTGAGACCTTGCTGACAGCTGGTGTGAAAAAAAGAAGTGGTGTGAACTGCATTCAAATAGAGCCGATGCTAGGGTGCATCAGAGGGCAACCAGGCCCTTGTGCTTACAGGTACACAAGATGCTTTGATGGTTTGTAAAACTAGGATGGAAAAAACTGGAAGATAGGTCTTAATGTTAGCCCTTAAGCCAAGGGTTTTAGCAAATCCACCCTTAGATATGTTCTGCTCACCTCATTCCTCCACCTCCCCTCATTGTGGTGTAAAAGCAGCACATGGAGCTGTCAGACTGAGCAAGTTACAAAATGCCTGGATCTGGAATAGCACAACTGACACCAGCTTGTGCAAAAGCATCCAACGGTGCCTCTCTCTGCAGCTCATTATTTGTACTAAACCAAACAAAAATAAACAGTGAATGAACCTGTCTGTGCAGTCAGGGAGCTCCTGGGTTTTCCTCTGTGTAAAAATGGTGGAGTGTAAATTGGTGAGGCTCTGTCTTTGCTGATGGAGCCCGTGTGTTGTGCTCACGTTGGCAGCCTGCTCACAAGGCACTGCCTATATATTTTTAAACTTTTTTTTTTGTTTGTTTGATTCTCTTTTGCATTCCTCTCATTGGCATCAGAACAAACACACAGTAAAACAGGTGTGAAAACCAGTGTCAAGTTGTTCATCAGTGCACAAAAGCCATTGATCTTTGAGAGGTTTCTGTGCCCTGCAGGGGGTGGATCCTTAGGCTTATTTCCTGAGTCAGTCCAATGTTTTTCTTATCATAGAATCATAGAATAGTAAGGTTGGAAGGGACCTCAAGGATCATCTATTTCCAGCCCCCTGCCATAGGCAGGGATACCTCCCACTAGCACAGGTCACTCAAGGCCTCCTCCAACCTGGCCTTGAACACCTCCAGGGAGGGAGCAGCCACAACCTTCCTGGGCAACCTGTGCCAGTGTCTCACCACCCTCACTGTAAAGAACTTCCTCCTAACATCCAGTCTAAATCTCCCCTCTACCAGTTCAAACCCATTGCCCCTTGTCCTGTCACTACAAGACCTTGTCAATAGTACCTCCCCAGCCTTCCTGGAACCCCTTCAGATACTGGAAGGCTACTTTAAGGTCTCCTGGAAGCCTTCTCTTCTCCAGGCTGCAGAGCCCCAACTCTCTCAGCCTGTCCTCATAGCAGAGCTGCTGCAGCCCTCTGAGCATCTTGGTGGCCTCCTCTGGACTGGCAGCAGTTCCATGTCCTTCCTGTGCTGGGGGCTCCAGAACTGTACACTGTACAGTTTCTCCTTCCCATCTTTCCTGGCTGGATCATAATAGACATTTTGTGTTCTCTAAGACTTTAAGCAAAAAGTAAACTTTTTATAAACTGATCAATCCCCACCAGGTTATTTTCTTAATGCTGTTAATCTCCCAGATTTATCTTGCTAGTCACTTAATATTACCCTAGCTTGGCATCTACCAGTTTGTTTCTTGAACCTGCATCTCTTGTGTCTTCCTCTAAATCATATCTCCTTTTCATCATTCTTTCTTTTTCTCCTAACACTCAAAATAATTAATGTTTTATCTTCTTTGCTTAGTGAAACAGGGAGAGAGAAAAGAAGGATGACTCAGAGGTCCAAGGGTGCTTATTTTGTCTTGGTGACCTTGGAGTTGCAGTCAGACTTTGAAGAGTAATGCAAATGGTGGGGAAAAGCATCAGTCAGTTGCATGCCTGGCAGGGGGGTCGTTGCTTCATGATAAGAAGATAGATTGGTTTTGGAAGTGGATCCAGGTGATGAATTTCTCTCCCTCTGCAAGGCGTTGTTAATTCTTGTAGATAATTTATGCTTGTCCACACAAGTCAGGTTACAGGATTGGAAGACCTAACTTCTAATTATTTTGGATTTTTTTTTTCCATTGTTGAGTAAACAGCAAAAATGGTACTGGGTAATGAAAACCTTGAGAACTTTTCACTAGTAGCAGCCATGTAAATATGTTGGAAAGGTGTGCTGCTCTGATCTGCTATTTTTAATACTTTCCTAGTGTGGTTATTGAGTAATTGTTAAGATTGGGGTAAATTGTTGAGTTGTTTGACTCCAAATACTGTAGGGGAATAAACTGAGATAACATTGATTGCCTCTTGAGGATAAGTTAAAATAAGCTATGGAGGAGGAACAGGGGATTGCTTTTAGGTGTGCTGTTGGTTTCTGAACTGCAGTATGTATGGGGATTGCAGGGGATTGTCCTGTTTACCTTATTAGCATGATGAAAAAAACATACTGTGACTAAAACTTAACATTCAGGTACTAAAATTATCTAATTATTAAGTGGAACATATATTGAAGATAGTTTCCTTCCTGCTGTCCACACATGTCTTCATCCAGCACACTTACAGTAGGAAGCACCTGAACCAAACAGACCATTTAAGAGATTAGATAGTAGAATATATATTTTAATATCCTTTATGGACCAATTGTTGTGTAAATATACAGCTGCATGTATTTTACTGCCCCAGGTGCCTGCTAACCTATAGATGGATGAACTTGACTACTGCAATCAAATATTTAAACATGGAATGGGTAGTCACTAAGAAGTTAACACCAATATTTATCTGTACACCTGAATTACTTAATTCTAATAATATCTCATGCATATTATTGTTCCCTTTTGTGCATGGGAGATGGTAAATGACTGTTGAAGGTTATACAACCACTCAGCACTGTGTGGCTGAGGAATTGGCTTCCAGCCTTGTGCTTAGGCTGACTGAGTCCTGTTTCTGGTATTCCCCTTCTTAGCTTGATCTAAACAATGAATAATAAATGCTGCTGCTGATTGCTAATAAAGTTTTGATTGCATATTATCAAGCTGTAATAATATGGTGGTGCTAAAGTGCCTAGCTGTGTAATTGCCATTGTTCCCAGTGGCATCACCATGTTGTTATTGCTTCACCCCAGCAAAACAAATGCCATTGTCTGCTCTTTACTGTGCACTTAACTCCTCTTAGCATTGCACGTTGAACTTCAGGTAGACTGTTTTCAGAGACATTGTGGATTTTACCCCATGTTGTCAATGATGAACTGGTAAATGAGGAATCAGGCTTCCCTACCTGCTTAAACATGGTTGGATACCCAACTTGAACTTTCTGGGACTCCTTACACCAAATGCCACCTGAGGAGAGAGGCAATTTGCAGTGCTCTCCAAGGAATCCAGGTGAATCCAGGCCAGTGGGCTGGATAGCTGGATGTGAGAGCAGCTGGGTGAGCCTCATGGATGGCATAAGACTTGCAGACCTCAAGGAGTCAGGAAAATTCTGTCTTTGGTGGCACAGCTCTTCCTATCTGCACCCACAGAAAGCCACATATTGAGGGCAAGACTCATTTCTTCAAGCCCACTTAGCAGCAGCAGCAGCAGCGGCAATCAATGCACAGTAACCACATGGTGCTTTGGGCATTTACACAAAGGTGCAAACCTATACCAGCATTAAAATCCATCCTACAAAGAGCAGGATACTCCTTTAAGTGAGATGCAATGAACAACATGCTGCTCAGGAAAGTAAAATTTCCAGACCCCTTGTGACTCAGAGAATGTGAGAAAATGAATATGGGCATTTGTTTCCAAATTCTTTGACTTGGAGGTGAAACTCATTTCACCTATTTCCTGAAATTAATTCAAAAAGCAAAACAAAAAAAAAAAAATTCCAATATAGAGTCTGGTGCCCCAGTGAAATGCTTTCTTGGTGTGAAGTGCTGCTTGGTAAGTGAGCAACTGTATTCTGCGGCAACTTGTGCTTCCAGATGGTCTTATGTTATGGTTCTGCCTTGAAAACTGACTTTGTAGTAATAGCCCCAAGGGATGGAGTTATTGAAGCTGTGATTTCCATATCAAATTTGCTCTCTTTCCAAGTAGAAGTGAAAAAAAAAAAAAAAAAGGAAAAAAAGAAATGGCTTTCTAATTATTAGACCAGTGAACTCAGCTTGGGATCTCATGTCTAGCTGTGCTTTCTCTGGCAAATGCATCACCCTGAGTAATGCAGGTTCTGCAGTCAAAACAGACTGCCCTGTGCAACTTTTCTGTCCTCCTGGTATACCTGTTCTGCTGTGAAAAGGTTTGGGGCAGGACTGTTTAAAAAGTCCTACAATTAAAATTTTATTTCTCTTACCGAGCAACAGATCTTTATGCTTTGATCATATTTCCATATTCACCTAATAGCATTGCAAAGACTTTCATTATCTTTGTGGCAATTTCTGTCTTGCTCATGCTCCACAGTACATCATTATGAGCTGAATTGTGCAGGAAAGTCTCTGTTGTAATTTTATTTTGGACATTTTAAGCAAAGTGGAAAGCCATGGTTAGAAAGTGAATGTTGTGGATTTCAGCCTATCAGCAATGTTTTGTTATGAGTGTCAGGTAAGAAGAAATACATAAAAGACAAAGGAAATGGAAGGAAGATGCCTTGACAAAGCTTGGAATGGGCAAGGGGTGGAAGAGCTGATTCCTGATGTTTTTAATGGGCAGCAATATTGATTTAGGGACATAAAGGGCACCTATATTGCAATGTGCTCTAATGACACAACCCACTGCAGTCTTTCCTAAGACCAAGACCCTGACAATAACCTTGCCGTTACCTTGGTGCTGCAATTATCCTGTCACTTGTTTTGGCTGTAGCTTTTGGCCATTTGATGAACTTTGGTCATGGATGTTTGGAACCATTCTCTAAGTCATAACCTATAGACATCTCTGAAGGAGATGTCTTTTAAATGGCTCTTCAAGGGTAGGGGACTTAGCTTAAGGAGTTTCTTTTATGTTCATGTTACCATAATACCATTTTTAAAAGTATTTTTATATCTACTATCTATGAAGGTCTGAACTGAGAATATTAAATCCCACAAGCAAGTAAAAACTCCCAAAGTAGTCTATCCACAACTGTTTACTGAGTATCTGTTGCTCACAGACGAGAGCAGTCTTGTAAATACTCATCCAAGTCTTCAGCCACTTGAAGTGGTGGTGATGGTTGCAAATGTTTACATCTTTCTGCACTAGTTTGTGAATACACAAAGAATATACAACATATGGATGGAAGATCCAGTTGGAAAGCTGTGATTTATGTAGTTAGGAAAAGGCTCTCCCTTGCAGCACACTTGTGCCTATTAGAGCTGATTGCAGCATGGCTGCTGAGAAGGTTAATATGTGTTGGAGCTTTGGAATTCTGCTGCTTTCCAGATTGCTTTGGGTTTGTGGGTTTTTAAATTTTTTTATTTTCTTTGTTTCTCTCTCTGGAAAAGGAATTAAATAATTGTGAGCTATAACTCATAATAAGTAAGCCAATTTATTAAGCAAGAGTATTAATGTATTTAAAATAAATTTAATAATCCTAGCCTGTTGTTCGAGTAACTTGAACCCAAGACAGAGAACTCCAGTTTGCTTCAGCTGGCACTGGTGTCATAAACTTTTTTTTCCTTTTCCCAGTAGGTCTCTGCACAGGTTCTCGATTTAGGTATGTTCCTTTTGGCTGGGGCTGATGGTAATGGAACAAGCAGTCTTACTCGGTAGCAGTAGGAAGTTCTGGAAAGCCACTTTGCTGGTGTTTCCTCACATCTCTCAGGGTATCTTACTGCATGAGCCTCCCTACCTTTCTTGCTAGCCTCAGCAGACAGGTGTAAGGTGGGAAGTAGAGAAACTTCTGTGCATTAGTCATGTAGGGGTTTGTAATTTGGAGCGCGCTTTGCTTTTGCCCTCCCTCCCAGCAACAGAGGGAACTGTTACTGCTCCCCATCCGCTTCTGTACCATCAAACCAAGAACTGCAATCTCAGAGCTTTTCTTGTGGCGTGATTCCTCCCTACTAAATTCATATAGAAACAGTTGAGCCATCAGTTTTTAGCTAATCAGAAGGACTTTGCTGCATTGCCATCCATTAACTGCCCCTGTCAGCAGGCCAGCGCAGCAGGGGGGTGCAGAGCCCATAACCCGGGGCCAGAAGGAGTGACACTGTGTATATATTAAGCACTGTTTCCTTTGCCACTCTGCAAAATGGAATAAATAAGAAACCACAGTCAAAACAGTCAGTTTCATTGCTCATCACATTTTTATGATGATGAATGAGGTCTGAAAACCTGAATAGGATTTATTTCTAAAATCTGAAAAGGGCAAAGTCATGGCTTAGGGCAGCATAGAGCAAAGTAGATGTGACATTGTACTCAACAGCAAGTGATGCTGCTGGTTCCACCTTCAGCCTCTGTGACCTCGCCTGAAGAACCTGTTGTTCCTTTGCTTCCTTCCTCTTGGTCTTTGCCCAATTAGTTTCTTTGAAGAACTGATTGTACAAGTGCAGTGGGACCCCCATTGTTGCTGGGACTGTAATGCTGCATCAATACAGATAGTAGGAAGTGGGTATAATGTTTGGGAATGTTTAATGTTTTTATCCTCAAAGTTTTTGGCTTGTACCTGAGAAGGACAGGAGGCCATCAGAGAGCAGTGACAAACCATGAGACTCATCTGCCAGCACTGTAGTTTCACTACAAGGCAGCTAATGATCACAAAATGGTTTGGGTTGGACCTTAGAGATCCTCTTGTTTCAGCCCTGCTGCCATGGGCAGGGACACTTCCCACTTAGAAAATGCTGGTTTGCAAGCCCATGCTGATTCTCTCAGTGTTGGGCACCTCGTGTCAGGGATGGGTTATGTGGCAGGTGAGCAGCTTTGCTTGCTTCTGTCGCGTGTGGTCTGCCCTCCTGCATCCCCTGCGAACCGACTGCAAATTAATTTGGTGGTTGGGGCTGAATGAACGAGCAGCTGCAGAGTTAATTATGCAGAATGCTATAGAAAAATGTAGTGTTAATGTTTTATACTCTCATTATCCCTGCACTATGGAAGACATTTTTCAGTGTGAATATAACAAAGGCAGTATTTCCCACCTAACTTATTCATTAGGAACTTTGTATTGCCAGGCAGCTTTCTCTGCTTTAATTTGGTAGGGATGGGGACAGTTGAAAAACTGCACACAGGCCAGTTTTAAAATGGTAAATAGAATTTTACTTGCTGAAGAGTTTGAGGGTGTGGGTAGTTTACAAAAATTAAACTCACTTTACCATAATATTTACATCTCTTGATTCCTTTTGATGATCTGAAATATTGAAGGTTAGTTCAGAGTTTCTGCTTTCCCTGCAGCTTCTTAGTGAACAAGCGACTGATAATTAGTCAATTAGTTAACTGAATCTCTGTTTCAGCTACTTTGGGGGATTTTTTTTTATGTTTTGTTTTTGTATGATATTTGGTTTAGTTCTTTTTTTACTTCTACTCCCCTTCTTTCCCTGTTGGCATAATTTGCTCCTGTTGCATAGAGAGCAGCGATAGAAACTTCCTGCTTCAACAATTATCAGTTCTTGAGCTAAACTTCAAAACAAATATTTCACTTTCTCACCAGTTTTCTCTCCTAGTGTCCTTTTCTTGCTAGGTACTCCTCATCCTCTTTCATAGGACTGGGTTTCTGTCTCTTCCAGGCCTGATTTCTCCACTCCTCACTGGAGAACCTGCTTTTAATGAGGTCTTAAGTGCCCACTGAAAGTCTTTGCATTAACATGTGATCTGCATTTGAAGCTGTTCCACAGCTGATGTCCTGATGGCAGTGCTTTTGCCCTCTAGTTGCTTTGATGTGCTGTAGATATGTCCAGGACCTGTGAGCACATTTGATTCTAATTTTCTATGACAGCATTTGAAATGGTAATTTCAGTAAGGGGCGCGTGTGTGTGTATGTAGGAAATACCTCCTATCTATCACCTGTTTGTTGAAAACCATCTTTTGGTGTTGAAGCCTCACCCCCCAAATCTGGTGTGCTTTGGTTTTGCCAAATAGGATTGTTATTTTTTGAAGAGGGTATATGCAGTTCGAATGCCACCCAGAGAAATACAGACACCACTGGGCAAAAGCCAGGGAGGCAAATCACAGAATGTCAGGGGCTGGAAGGGACCTTGAAAGATCATCCAGTCCAACCATTCTGCAGAGCAAGATCACCAAGACCAGATCACGCAGGAACATATCCAGGCAGGTCTTGAATATCTCCACAGAGGGAGACTCCGCAACTCCCCTGGGCAGCCTGTTCCAGTGTTCTGTCACTCCTACAGTGAAAAAAATCCTTCTCATCTTTCCATGAAACTTCCTATGCCTCAGCTCCCACCCATTGCCCCTTGTCCTGTCATTGAGCATCACCAAGCAGAGCCTGGCTCCAGCCTCTTGCATATTTACACACATGAATGAGGTCATCCCTCAGTCTCCTCCTCTCCAAGCTAAAGAGCCCCAGCTCCCTCAGGCTCTCCTCGTAATAGAGCTGTTCCATTCCCTTAATCATCTTTGTGGCTCTGCACTGGGACACTCTCACGCAGTTCTATGTCCCTCTTAAACTGAGGGGCCCAGAACTAGACCCAGTACTCCAAATGCAGCCTCAGCAGGGCAGAGGGGCAGGAGAACCTCCCTTGAGCTATTAACCACAGCCCTTCTAATACAGCCCAGAATGGCATTGGCCCTCCTGGATACAAGAGCACACTGCTGTTGTGCAGTGAAGTGTACTGTCTTAATATCAGAAAGACTAACAGTGCAGCTCAAAAGCCTTTGCATCACTCAAGCTTTTGCTCTCCAGTGTTTCAAGCCTTGTCTCTGGCAGGAGGATGCATGCTCGTGCTTTCTGTGTGATTCAGATCATTTTCTCCTGGCTCTTCTGGAGACTTCAACATCAAATGTTAACCCATGGGAGAGAAAATGATTTTAAATTTTACTCTCTTCCAAGAACTTGGAGGCTTATCAGTGTTTTATCCTAATTCTTACCATATGCTATTCATTCCTTAATTCTGTAATGTCTCTTTGGGATAGAATTTAAAGCTGTGTTGTTCTGAAGTATGCTGGCTAGAGTTTGAAGTTTCTTTCCCTTTACTCCACCCCTAGGCAGTGTCTTTGCTAAATACTAGTTTCTCACATTTCAGTAGTTTTTAATTTGCTTTTTCTTCAGCCTGACGTGTAAAATTAGTAAAATAGTGGTGTTTTACTTTTATTAACCTCATTTAAAAATAATTGGAAGCAAAATATACATGCGTTGGAGTATTTACGTGCATGGTGATTTCAGGTGCGTGGCAGTTAAACTCTTGGGGCTATTTTGGTGCAGTTTTCAGACTGCTCTGGGCTAAGGGGAAGGACATAGCAGTAAAATGTTCTTCCTCTGCGTTGTAAGAGGGCAGCACTTGGCTGGCAAAGTACACAAATGCAGTGTGAAAGCTCTCATGCCTCAGATTTCCATATGGCCTCAGGTGAATGCGTGAGTCTTGTCAGATCCAGAGTGGAAGGCATCCAAGAAGCACATTTAAATAAAATTAAAGAAGGAAAGACAGTTAATTATTTAAAGATCAGAAAAGTATGTTACAAATATGCTGCATGAAGCAGTCTGATATACCACAGGTCCTTGCTTAAATATACTCCAAGTACAACATCTCTTAATGTGAATTGGTATCTGGAGTGCAGGGTTGAATTTTCCAGAGCTTCACAGTGATAACAGGACTTAGCTTCTCAAAAGACATGTTCAGTAAGAAATACAAATAAATATTTAATATCAAATTGTATTTAATTTCCACATTAACTGGGAGTCTTGGTACTTCCAAATGCTCGAGGTTTTATAAAACTCTTTTGTTATTTC
Source organism: Semnornis frantzii (assembly GCA_013399775.1). Lineage (NCBI taxonomy): Eukaryota > Metazoa > Chordata > Aves > Piciformes > Ramphastidae > Semnornis > Semnornis frantzii. Next base: position 13,276 of record VWYK01131003.1, on the reverse strand, counting down.
ATCTTGGGAATTGATCTACATTATTATAGTAAAGAACTGATGCATATTGATGTTAGTGTTCTGTCATTTGCACAACTGCTGGGACATTCTTCTCTATCCACACATTCAAAAAATGACTTTGGTTGCAAGAGAGCTCTGGTGGTCATCAGGCACAACCCCTATTCAAAACAGGGCTTGATGCAGAAGTTCAACAGTTTGCTTGTAGCCTCCTCCCGTGCAGTTCTGAAAAGCTTCCAGGTCAGAGATCCCATGGTTTCCTGAGCAACCCCTGCCCATGCCTCACAGCTCTCATTTGGAGGGCTTACATCAGCTGGAATTTCCCATCTTGTGGCTTGTGCTTGCCATCTTTCACCTTTTCACTGAGTACCCTGGTCCTGCCTTATTTGTAACCTGCCTTTAGATACTGGAAAGCTGAAATCAAACCAAATTCCCTATTAGCCTTGCTTCCCAGTCTAACCTCATCTCTCCTGTCTGTGAAGCTACACAAACTTACTTTATCCTATTTCTAGAAGCGGGATGATCTTCTGGGAGTCCCTCTCTGCTGCTCTCCCCACCTAAAGCAGGCTGTACTTGGGTCAGTGCTTTAGTCAACCATATTAGCCTGAATATCAAAATACACGCAAAGATCCCAAACTGCTGAAATCATTAACGGGGGAGATTCTGTTCCTTACAAAATACTCACACCCAGTTCATTACCTCTGCAAAGAGATAACATTGGCCTTGTTTGCACAGAGCCTTTGAGTGCAAGAACAGAGGGGATGGCAGCGTTAACTTTCTGTCCTCGCTGTTGTCATGCAGTGTGAATTCTTGATAGGGTTTGATTTAGTTGCTGGTACATTATTTATGACATCTCCTGGCTGCAGCTGCTGTAATCCCTGAACCAAAGCCAAACCTATTGTTTCTAGTCATAGAACTGTAGTTGGTTGTAGAGGAACGCCCAGGTAATTAGGCAGAATGTGCTGTAATTGGTTGTAACATCGACTTTTCTAAACAAGGCGTTAATCAGGCTGAATGACAGATGAAAGTGTTTTCTTTTTTTCCTTTAAGGATGTGTCTGCCACAGGTAAATACTATCACGACCACAAATGTTAGGAAGATTGATTTTTCCAGGAAAAGGAAAGAAGGAAAATTAGGTCCCTTTTTTGTTGTTGTTTTTAATGATCCTTCAATTAGAAGAGAATTATTTTAAGTCACACTACTGAAATGTGCAAAGCAGAGCTTTTGAGGGCAAGAATTCAGGGACTCTCCTGGGATGTGGGTCAAGGTAAAGGCTCATTCAAAGAGTGGACTTCTTAGTTGGTATTACAAAGTTTTGGACAATTTTGAGTTATGTTTAGCTTTATGTATACTTCTGTAGATATATTTTCTTGACTGACAGGGTTTCAAGGGTCGAGCATAAACACCTGAAACTGCTAGGGTGAAAAATGTTGACTGCTTTTAAAAATGGTTGTGAACTGAGAAGAAACTGTGAGAGGTACAATCTGGTGCATTTCTTGTCTTTGGATTCGTTTGTGGAGCATGTGATGGGTACAAATTAACCAGAAAGGAAAGGGGATGAAAATCATTATTATTATTATCATCATTAGCTCTGAAAATCAGAATACACTGTAGCCACACAGCTATCTGTGAGAAGCTGATGAGTTTGCCTCAGCTTGTGCAGCAAGCTTGTGAAAAGGACTTTGGGAGCAGAACATTCAGGACTGGAGATGGGAAGCAGAAGAGAGTCAAATTGCATTTGTTCTATTCTCTTGAGCTTCTCTTCTCTTGTTCTCTTTTCTCTTGCTGTAGTGTTTTGCTAGGAGAGAGATTAACAAACAGAGGGTCTCTTTTTTTCTGATTCTGTCCTGTTTTGAATCTCTGTGCTTAGTTTGGCTGATGGGGAATGGTGTTCGTGAGCAGGCTCTAGACTGCTCTCTAGGAGGTGGCGAAGCAAAGTGAATTACTCTGTTATATGTTCAAACACAAGTGTTGGGCTGACACTGAAGCAGACCTTAGGATAGAGAGGGATTATTCCAGTTTTTGTTTTGCTCCACAGAGTGCTGCATATTCAGGCTTTGATTTTCCTTTGTGGCCTTTCTGTAAAATCCCCATGAGAAGCAGCAGCTCTCGTTGCTGCCATCCTCACAGCCAGCTGGATTTCACCGTCAGCAAGCCACAGGGGGGGTTCTCAGAAATGAGCCACTCCAGAAGTGGTGAGCTGTGTGCTATCACCTCTGGGGACAAGCTAACCTGCATGACCCTCTACCATCTCTGCTTGAAAACAAACACATTTTTAGGGCACAAGTGCATGTGCCCTACTGGGGGGCAAGGCAATAAATTGGCTTAATTGATGTAAAGACTGCAGGTGCTTCTGGAGGCAGTGAAGCTGTGATGATTTGCACAGGTTAGGAGTCAGGTCCTGAAACTAGCAATGGACTTCAAGTGTAGTTTGTAACAGTTGTGGGTGTTTTAGAGCAAACATTTGTGGCACGTGGTGTTATTTATTATGGGAGCAATAATCATCTGCTCACATTCTTTTGTCTTCACTCCTTGGTGGCCTCCAAGGAGGCATTCCTTTGATTACTGGAGTATTTGTTCCACAGAGGAAGCCCTGCAGCAGAAGATGCGTTAAACTTGAGCTCAACAACAGACATTTTCTCATCCTGACAGTTTGCACGGCAATTTTTTTTGCATCACAAAGCATTTTCATCTAGGCAGAAATTGGGTGCTCTTACTTGGTGTGGGAGGAAGGCAGTGTGATTGTGTATGGGCTAGATTATTCTGAGAGGAAAAGAAAAAAAGTAGGCTTGAAAGGCCTTGGTCTTCCACCATGCATCTAATGATGATTGTGTTGATCTGGACATTAATGTGGAGAGAATTGGTGTTTTAGAGTGAAGTCTTCTCATCTGTCTGTTCTTGGCTCCCTGCCCTATTCTTTGTTCTGTTACAGGCAGGGACCTTTGCTGAGCCTTATCACCATTTTGTCACTTAGTGTAACGGGCAGAAGATTTTGAGGAGGCACACTGGAGGCAAAGTGGCTCCACAGTAGACTCTAGGCTCCTGGTTTCCTTCTGCATTTCACAGCAAATAGCAGGGGTGCCAGTGTTGAACTGAGTCCTTCCCCAGCCACCTTAACTTAGTCCTGTTAAACTTCTCAGTTTAACTCAGTCCAGCCTAGGCAGCTGAAAGGTAGCAAGACAGCCAGTTGCAGAAAGGCAGCGGTTTCTGTTTGTTGCAGTTTGCTAGTTGGTTAGTTCTGTATTGAAAATAAGCAGATGGATCAGTCCCTCCTCTGCTTCAAGATATGAACATCAAAATGTAAGCCTAAGAAATCTGGTTGCCTCCAGCTACCTGGAACCACTGCTCAGAATTTGGTCAGTGGTAGGGTGCACACTTGATGTGGCATCTGATGTTCTCGTAGTTTCCAATCAGCAGATGACTTATCCAGTCTTGTAAGACTCACCAAAGTTATTCTTAGGTGCCTTAAGCTGGTCACTATTATTTTCTCACATGCTAAATAAATTAACACAGTATTGCTCCAAATGCTAGGTAATTCCTGATAACCTACCTAATTTTCAGAGGGTAAGCATTCAATACTTTGTAGGTAACAAAGTCTTCCCTCCAGGTCCTCAGAATGGGAGTTAGTCGAAATTTGTAACATCTTTGAAGTTAAATGAAAAAAAAAAAAAAAAAAA
>VWYK01131000.1:0-29330 GCA_013399775.1 Semnornis frantzii | reverse complement strand
GCCGCCGTCGCCCCCGTCCCCACGCCCGCCCCGTCGCGGTACTCACAGCGGCGGCTGCAGCTCACGTCCCTGGGCTCGGTAAGGCGCTTGTGCCCGTGGGTCGGGGCTCCCGAGTGCGGGGCTCCCAGCCTCACCGGGCTGTTTTAAGGCTTCCCCGGCAGGCAGGAGGGGCCTCGGGCGATNCGAGGGGGCGGGCACCGCCGATGCTCCCCGCGCAACCCCCGCACCGCGCCGGTGAATTCCGCCCCAGGCTGCAGCCGGGCTCCCCTTGCCCGGTCCCGCGTGTCTTGGGTGCAGCCGTGGGCGGCTGGTGCTCCTCCCCGTGGAACCGCCCGGTGCCGGAGGCTGGCGGAGCCAGAGGAGCGCCTTTACTCCGCTCCCGCAGCACCCAAGCGGCCCGAAGCTGGAGCTAGTTCTTAGCAGGAGCGGTGCCCAACACAGAACTAATAACGATGATTTAGGGCAACCAAAACCACCGAATCTCTGCCACAGGCTCAGACACTGCACCGACCAAATGGGTCAGTAGTAAGGCTTAGGTGGCAGCGGTGCTGTGGCAACAAAACTGTTCCTCCCTCTATACCCACTCTGCCAGGGAGAGCCTTTACACCCATGCCCAGGGCCATCTTCTGAGTGGCTTTTCCGAAGTGAAGTTGTTGTGGTTTATTTCTGTGTCTGAGCCACATGCCACTGAAAACAACTTATTGGCACCGTGGGATCACAACACACGGTAGCTGTCCCGACCCAAGGGAACCTGCTGAATCTGGGACACAACTTCTCTAAGCAACGTGGGACTAGAGGGACCGAGCTGGCCAAGGTGCCAGATGTGAGCACCTCACTAAACTTGTCCAGACCTAGAGCCAGTGGGAAGAGATGGACATCCTGGAAATGCGACCCCTTCTATGGCAGCGGAGTGAGCACCTTCTGGCAACACTGACTACAGCAGCAGCCTCAGCTGCTAGGCTGGAGTAGACACCTGGCTAAGAGTGCAGGAGGGTGGGTAAGAGAAATCCAACCCAAACTAAGTTTCAAAATTGGTTGAAGAATTTGGTAGAGCTGGGAGCTATTCGTACATGTTAGCAAAAATCAGAAACAGGTAATTCAATTAGCATCTTGATGACCAGTGACTAATTCCAGGTAGAATGACAAATCGTGACTCTGATCATTTCCTACTTTACCTACAAGGTAAAATAACAATCACCCAAGTAAGAACATCAGACATACTGATGAAAAGCTTTGACATGTTCCGAAATTGTATCATGGATACACTGCTGTAAATGTAGCTATGGATTTCTACACTCATTATCATATGCAATTATTGGCTTTATAACAATCCAGCAGACTCTGAACAACAATGTTCAGTTTGTAAGAGCAAAGCCAGGAATATTTTTCTTCACTCTAGAATCTCCACAGTATGTAAAAATAAAAACAAAACCCAAAAAAAACCACCAACCAAAAAAGAAAAAAAAAACCCAAACAACAGCAACCCAAAAAAACAAAACCAAACGAAACAAAAACCCAAACCCAAAACCAACAACCTAGCTAATAAATGTCTCTTGTGATGTGTGAGAAGGCAGCTCACTGGGGTCTGTCATTTTCAAGCCATGGAGGCAACAAAAACTCCACAGCTCCTAATGTCAAGAGATATTTTGCAATCTTCATGACTTTGTGGTGCACTGGCCACAAACCTTGCAGCAAGATTGCGAGCTGCCTTCTATCAGATACTGAGTGAACAATTTTCCGTGCCACAGCCAGCACCTCTAGCTCCTAGTGCCAGCAGATCTGTGCAGAGGGTGACATTGCATCTTACAAAGTGGCCTCACTGCACCCTGGCACTCTCTGTCCTCCCACCAGCAATCCTCCTGTACTTTAGGTGTGCACATTGTCCTCACACTGGCTCAACAGAAGCAGCTGATGTGGCAGCTGCAAAGTCCCTTGGAGAGCAACTGTGCTCTGGCTCCATCACTTTCCCTTTGCCACACTGGATCCACTAAACTGCTTAATCACAGCTTGCATTGATCAGCTTTTATGGGGTGTAGGGTACAAACAAGCCTTGGAGACTGAAGCATCTGGGAAGGTGTACTCTAATGACAGCTCTCACCAGCTTCACCCTGGTTCTGCCGGAACCTTCTCCACCAGCTCACAGGACTGCGAGGGACTTTCCTCACTTACAACTGACTCCCACTGGCACCACTGTTTTTACACTCTTAATCTTCAAGGCAGTTCAAAAAGAGAGGAATAAGCAGATAGACCTGCAAGCAGAGCAAGGTAAACATGGGTTTAAACTGGCAGAGGGGAGATTGAAAGTGGATGTTAGGAGGAAGTTCTTTACAGTGAGGGTGGTGAGACACTGGCACAGGTTGCCCAGGGAGGTTGTGGCTGCTCCCTCCCTGGAGGCGTTCAAGGCCAGGTTGGAGGAGGCCTTGAGTGACCTGTGCTAGTGGGAGGTGTCCCTGCCTATGGCAGGGGGTTGGAACTGGATGATCCTTGGGGTCCCTTCCAACCTTACCATTCTATGATTCTATGAATTCTGGCATTTACACACTGCTTGGGCTAAAAGGAGGCAACCTCATTCCTCCATCACAGGTGTGTCTGCATTTCTTGACACATCAGTATGTTACATTGCCATGTCTTGGCACAGCCTACCAGCTGGACAGTTAGCTCTCAACATCTCCAGAAACCATGGATGGATTCCTGCTCTTTTCTCAGTGAGGAGGTACAAGCAGTAAGCTGCCCCCTCCAATAAAATCATTAACAAGTCACACCTGCCAAGTCCCTCTGCAAAACACTGTGGTCTGGAGCAGCAGCTCCCTGCATAAACCAGGTGTGGACCACAGGAACTCCTTGCTTCACAGCACAGGGAACAGGGAGGGAAGCCCTCTCTCATATGCAGGAGGAGGAATCAAATTTGCCTCCCATATAAGACAGAAGGCTCCTGTTTCAGTTTGGGAAACTGAAAACACTGAACCCAAAATTTTAATGACTCTGCTTTCCACAGTGCCTATTTCTGTAGCAGTACTGAGGCACTGCTCAGCTCCAGCTGTTTGCTTATGCCCCATTTCATACACACCTTAGAGCTTTCTTGACTCCAGGAACTCTCAGGTTTGAAGCCATTCTGTAAGTTATCACAAAAACATCCCCACTCCTCAGCTTTGAAACACTGAAAATCAATGCAGGCTCACCCCATTCCTATCATGAAATGTACATTAAGCTGAAACTGCACGTTTAAAACATGCCTTGATACTTATCATCAGTATAATCTCAGTGCAAGTAGTATTGGCATTTCTAAACTGATAAAGAAAGCCCTGGCCTAAAGTTACAGACCTGTGTAGGCTCTGGTGTATGCCTGGGTCACAGGCATCCCAATGGGTGTTTTACAAGGGCTCTCCAGAGTCGAAGTCTCCTGCGCCTTTGATGGTTGCTCCACATGGATGCTTGCCCAGAGACGCTGTCCTCACACAAAGCAGGCAGGAATTTCCAGTCTGGCAAATGGCAGTGATGCATTTTCCAAAGCAGGTTTTGGATGAGCTATAAAGGGGAACAATGAGAAAGAGAAGATAATTGGAAAGAAATTAGTGAGTCTTGGAAGAGCTGTTGAATAAAGTTGGGGAGAACTGAATGGAGATAAAAAATGTAGCCTGGAAGAGAGAGCAGAGACGCAGGTAGAACTCAAGCATGGGCAGCATGTAGATAGTAGCATTTTTTTCTCTCCCAAATCCTATGGGCTTGCAGATGCACAACTCCTAGCCACACTGCAGCTAAGCAATCAAGAGCTGGAAGAATGTTTAATTACCTACAGAGAGAAACAGAGTTTCGATGCTCTCTGAGCAGGTATCAATGCCAGGTACAGCGTGCACAGGAAAAAGAGCAAAAGGAGCATAACAGCCAAATTGTGCCCACATTTTGGTGTCATGACATTTAAAGGTTCAACAGGCAGCTGTTTAGCCTACAAATTTCAGACTACACTAAAAACAAGACTTCCAAAATCTCAACATATTAAAAGTAAGAAGATATTGTTCTACAAGCAGCATAAATGTGAAAGAAAAGCCAATTCATTTATTAATGGCAATATATACAATTGCATTAAGCAATAATAATAAAATAATTAAGCAATAATAATTAAGCAATAATAATAAAAATCAAAGTGACTAGCTGATTACAAATACCTGTGATGTCATTTTCTCACTGCAGCAAAGCAAGGTTGTGTGCATCAGTGATCCTAAACTAAGATTCCCTAATAGTTCATTATTAATCCTTGTTTTAAATACAAGAAGAAGGTCAATCTCCTAGTACAGGGAAAGTGTTAAAAGTCAGAGCCCTGGGAAGAAAAGATTTATGTGGTACCAAAGACCTGGAAATGGCAGATTTTATCAGTGGATGTTGCCTCTGCTCTTGCAGTTGAAATGCCTCACTAAAGGTTTCCATAGTTGAGCAAACCTTCCATAAATGCTGAATCTCTAGGACTGGAAGTTCAGGCAGATAAGCAGTGCATAATTATTCAACACTCACAGGAATTTATCTGAACCTATTTGGACAGAAAAATGGAGCTGTTCATCTCACCAAATCAGGCTCTCCTACACTTTACAGTGGTGCTGATGTCAGTCTGCTTGGCAATGCTTTCAGAAAAGCTTCTCACCATGCTTTGGTTACACCACATCACTACCCACACTTCCAAACTTTGGTGTGTCCCTTTCCTTACTTTTATTCACCTCCCCGTATACATACTGCTACTCTGAAGCTGCAGCCTTCCTGCTTGCTCAGCAGCAGCAGCACCACTGTTTTCAAGAGAATAAAACAGAACAGAATAGGATGGGATAGGATAGGATAGGATAGGATAGGATAGGATAGGATAGGATAGGATAGGATAGGATAGGATAGGATAGGATAGGATAGGATAGGATAGGATAGGATAGAATAGAATAGAATAGAATAGAATAGAATAGAATAGAATAGAATAGAATAGAATAGAATAGAATAGAATAGAATAGAATAGAATAGAATAGAATAGAATAGAATAGAATAGAATAGACAAGGTTGGAAGAGAGCTCCAAGCTCACCCAGCCCAACCTAGCACCCAGCCCCAGCCAACCAACCAGACCATGGCACTAAGTGCCCCATCCAGGCTTGTCTTGAACAGCTCCAGGGTTGGCAACTCCGCCGCCTCCCTGGGCAGCCCATTCCAATGCCAATCACTCTCTCTGCCAACAACTTCCTCCTAACATCCAGCACAGACCTCTCTTGGCACAACTTGAGGCTGTGTCCTCTTGTTCTGTCCCTGGGTGCCTGGCAGCAGAGCCCAACCCCAGCTGGCTACAACCTCCCTTCAGGGAGCTGCAGAGAGCAATGAGCTCTGCCCTGAGCCTCCTCTTCTGCAGGCTGCACACCCCCAGCTCCCTCAGCCTCTCCTCACAGGGCTGTGCTCCAGGCCCCTCCCCAGCCTTGCTGCCCTTCTCTGGGCACCTTCCAGCACCTCAACATCTCATTGTGGCTTGGGAACTTGATAATTAGCAGTTGAGTTTTTGTATATTTATAGCAAACTTTGAGCATCAGTATCCTCCAATGGCAGTCCCACATCATTCCTGTTGTGGATTACAGGACAGGAATGGAAATTGTCAGCTGGCAGTGCCCATCTGTTACCACTTTGACATGTCTGCTTGTGGTTGTATGTCTCCTCTCTCTACAGCACCAGGATGGCTCGACATAGGTACCCAGGAGATGGATGGCATCCGGATGCCAAGGTGGAGAGTGCCTTCATGTGCCACAGTGCTGTGACACCACAGGCACCAAGCTAGCACACAGACCCATCTGCATGGCACCTCCTGCCCTCCAGCAGGGAAAGGGAAAGGCAGCTCTGCCTGACATAAGCTGCTTCTGGTGATGCATGAATGGCTCCTGTACAACTACTTGATTGTGAGCTACGGATTCGAGATGCAATACAAATAAATTCACTGCTATTTAAAGCGATGTTGTTCATAGCTTCCCATCAAAGACCTTGCGAGCATTTGACTCACAATCACGTTAACATATGACTGGAAACCAGAAAAATAAAACCTGGCTTCAGTGGAATCTTATAATGAAAGTTGTTTTTCTTTTCTGAAAAACATAGCCAGAGAGATTTCAGGAATGTACGACAAGGTCAGAGGGGCATCGGCAATCGTCCCGAGGACACGCTGTACAATGCACACTTTTGACAGAAACACAACAGCACTCAAATAAGCAACAAAACCAAACCCAGTGTTTGCCAACGTAATAGCATTTGTTTTGCTGTACCTTCTTCTCCTTCCCACTCCCTCAGGACAACAGAAAAACAAAAACAGATTAGCAGGATGGAGATCAGAACACTACCTCTGGCAACACATCTACTGCCGGAACCTGAGTCAGTAAGGAACAGCCTCAAAAGAGAGAGTGGCTTAGAGCCAACTCACCTGCTGTTTATATCAGAAACAAAAAATTCTCCACACTGCAAGAAAGTGATTTTTTAATAAGCATATAACATGAGGAAGTTGGCAAAGGCAACCAGAATCACTGGAATAAACCATTCCCTCTTTAAGTGTGCATCTTGACTTCTATCCCTTCAAAGAGGGAAGAAAAGTGAGAGAAGTCCAGACAGGTTGCACTGTCGTGAGTGACTCTGCCTGAAACTGGAAGAATAAAGCCTTGTGTGAAACCTACCAGAGGTCAAGGTGTTTGTGTCAAGAACTGGTGAAATCCAATCACACTTACTTGGAGAACTGTCACACATCTTACCTGTAGGAAGTGAATCAGAGGCAGACATAAGATCACGAGATGATCCTTGAAGTCCCTTCCAACCTTACCATTCTATGATTCTATGATAAGAAAGACATCTGCAAAGGCTTCTGAAGATCTTTGCTATATGTGCTCCTTTGGAGAATGTACTACTTACTGATGTGTGCACAGAAGTGAAGTCATCTGTGTGGAAAGCACTGGAGCCCAGAAACATCCTTATGCTTAAAATGTTGGTATTACACACCCCCCAAAAAATCTTCTCTGCTAGCAGAGTCACAATCCAAACACATCCTGAATCACTTTTGCTTCCTGTCCTGCAGCACTGCCACAGCTGAGAGCTAACTTTCTCCAGTATGGTTTCATAACTTCATACACATTGAATGTTTTATGGCTTGTCATGGCACGACACACAGGAAACCTTCAGTGCCAAAGCTGCAGCACTTTTCAAAAGCAGCTCTAAACATGGCAACAGGGGTGACAGATTGATTGCATTTCAGAGTCATGCAAGATGGGATTCGCCTCAGCTAGCTTTAGCCATCCAAACTGCAGGCTCTTGCTTTAACTCCAGGTTATCCTTATTGTCAACAAAGGAAAAGAAAAAAAACAGTGGTTGCAGAGCAGTTCACCTGGGACAGACATCCATCACAACAGGGAACCCACCAGGAGATTGCTCCTTTCTCTCTGTCATTTCAAAACACAGAGATCAGAGGCTACTCAGTCATGGACAGTGAAAGAAACTGAAGAGCCAATGGCACACAGGTGACAGGGAATCCTTCACCACCATAAGGGCTTAGGTGCTGCAGAGGACCACAGCAATTCTTCATACTAGAGATCCTTCCTCCTTTATACCTCCATGTGCAGCACTTGAAATGACAGACCCAGGATTTAGGAAAGGGTCATACACTTAAGATAGAGTTGTGTTGACTACAGTGGTCTGACAGAGCAGGACTGTGTGCAATTGTTTTGACATATCCCTAAAAATAAACATCCAAATGGTCTTAGTTATGCACTGGCCTTATGCAGTCTGACTGGGTCCCGGTTCAGGGTTTTTCACTCCTGCTAAATGGTTGAGTTCCATCAAATAAACTCCAAGTTCAACCATCAATTCAATCACTCTAATTACAGGGAAAAAGTGTTTACCCACTGTTCTGTGGGCCTTTCCCTTGCATCTTGGTGCAGTTCAGAGCAAAAAAGCCAGAGAGCTGTAACAGTAAGGGCAGGCTTATTCTGTACATGACAAGCATGAGAAGAATATTACAGAGCCTAGCATTGAAATACACCTTCTGAAGTTCTTACACTGTAAAAACTAATTAACTATTTCATCATTTTACTTCTGATCATCTCCTCTTAATCTGCTCAGGCAGCTTCCTCTCAAGCACTAAGGTCCTGGTAAAGTAAACTAAAATGCATCCTCAGCAAACAGGACTGCAATCTATGCTACCTGATTGAAGTACATTTACCCTTTGCTTGCATTTTGACAATAATTTCTCACCTACTGATACAATGCATTATTTTGTTTAAATTAGCAGTGGTATTATTTATGCAAATAGAAGCAATTGAGCAAGGTGTGCTATGGTGCCCCTCATCCTACTGCTGTAGCCTCACCTGGTGATTGCTGCCTGGTGTTGTGTGAGTGAATGTGGAGTTGTTGCTTTGTAATCATTGTGGTTAGATCTGTGTTTAATATATTGTGGTAATGCCTTTCTTTCTATGCTCTCCCATGAGAGAAGGAGCAGATAGATTCAAACACTTCTGGCTCTCTCTATGGATTACACTAACCTCCCCTCAAAGCAGGAAAAGACAAAGGGGGATTTGAGATCTGTAATGCTTGAAGGGGAATCAAGTTCTGGGAAGCATCAGTGTGGGTCAGATGAAAGGATCAGCTGCAGGCTGGAAGCCAAAGGCAAGATGCTGCCAGCCATGCTCCATGTGTAGTACCAGGGCTCTGCTGACAGCTGGAGTGATGCTCTGCGGAGGAGACAGCAGATCAGGCATCGACTCTGCTCAAAAGCTTCAAGCAAATTCCTCACAAGAGAAAATTTTAGGACAGTTTTTGACCTTTGCTCTGCAAAAAACACCTGGCAAAGCACAGACTTGCTGCACAGAGTGTCCACCTTCAGCTCCTGAAAGGTCTGTGCAGAAGACAGCACCGTTGCTGTTTATGCAGGCTCGACACTTGCACTCCCATTCATTGCCCGTGTGTGTTCGAAGCAACTGATGTGATCAAGCTGTCATTTGCCAGCACTTACCACAACCTCCCTCAACACTTTCTCAGCCACCTGACAGTGGAAGACTGTCAGCTCACTGCTGAAGAGTCAGCACTCATTCACAACAAAGGGACTGGCACAAAACTCTTACACAGGGATCAAAGCATCGTTAGTAAAATGTATTCGGGAATCAAAGCAGAACTGTGTACTTCATCCAGGAGAAGAAAACACAGCCAAGACTTTTCTAAGGTACCTACAATAGTTCTCTGTAGCCATATGAAATATGCAGGCCTGTGAAATTATCTGTGCATCTGTTTCTGCACATTTAAGAACTTGCCAAACCTGTGATCATTTGCACACTTCTGCATGTTCAAATGGAGCCAATAAAGAATTGTTCTCAAGAAACAAAACCTCAGCTGCATAGCCCAGTTCCCTAGCTCTTGTTTCACAGCAGATCCAACAGACATTTGTAAAATCAGAGGAAATTTCTCCAGTCATAGGAGCTGACATGACCACAAGATAGATTACAAACATTTTCTGGCATTTGCTCAGATATCTGTTCTGTATTTTTATTTCTGCTCTTAATTGCTCAAAGCAGTTTCTCATTCCTCAGTTTTCAGACAGAAGAAAATCACATTCTAAAGATGATCCATTACTTAGCAGTGTTACAGAATCACAGACCATATCTGGTTGGAAGAGACTTCGAAGATCATCTTGTCCAACCTCTGAACCAGTACTGAAGGGTCAACACTAAACCACATCCCTAAACATCAGGTCCACACACCTCCAGGGATGGTGACTCCACCACTGCCCTGGGCTGACCATTCCAATGTTTGAGAACCCTTTCAGTGCAGAGATATTTCCTAACATCCAGCCTAAATGTCCCCTGGCTCAGCTTGTAACCATTTCCTCTAGTCCTGTCATTTGTCACCAAGGAGAAGAGGCTGCCCCCTCCCCACTCCAGCCTCCCTTCAGGTAGTTGCAGCAAGTGATGAGGTCCCCCTTAGCCTCCTCTTCACCAGTTGAACACCCCCAGCTCCCTCAAACACTCCTCAAAGGCCATGTGCTCCAGGCCCTTCACCAGCCTCGTTGCCCTTCTCTGGACATGCTCCAGCACCTCAGTCTCCTTTGTGTAGTGAGGGTGGCAGAACTGAACATGGTACTCAAGGTGTGGCCTCGGCAGAGCTGAGCACAAGGGGATGGTCACCTCCCTGTTCCTGCTGGCCACAGTGTTTCTAACACAAGCCAGGATGCCATTAGCTTTCCTGGCCATCTTGGGCACACTGTTGGCTCCTGTTTAGTGNGTTCCTGCTGGCCACAGTGTTTCTAACACAAGCCAGGATGCCATTAGCTTTCCTGGCCATCTTGGGCACACTGTTGGCTCATGTTTAGTGGACAATCAACTAACATCCCCAGGTCCCTCTCCAAGTTGCAGCTTTCCACCCAGGCATCCCCAAGTCTTTAGCTTACCTAGCACCTGGCATTGTTGACCTCCATATAATTAGCCTTGGCCCATTGGTCTGACCTGTCCACACCCTGCAGTAAAACAAACCAGTGCCAGTTGTCATTTACTCAAACTCAGTGGTGCTGTTGAATTGTGGTAGCTTTGCCACTGTGATGAATTGCAATGATCTGCTTTTAATGTACTGAGCTTGCAGTGCAGAAGTAATGTGACTGTCATGGTGATGATAATATTGAGTTCATAATCCTAGGATTTAGATTTTATTTTTTTTTTTTTTTTTAGTGCAGAACAGTAATATGTAGGCAAAAGTCAAACAAACCCTCCCCCAAAACCAAGCAGATAATCTGGAGCACAACATTGCCTTGTTTGGGGATTACAGCTGTGTTCAGTGCTGGAAGAGACCATACTCATACACCTGCCACCCAGGCTGTACAACTGCTGATGGAAGTGGTTTAAAATGCATTACAACAGGACATGCCAGCCTATTAGATCACAGTGTGGCCACCTCCTCAGCTCCTGTCAGGGGCAAGACTCTCATCAGCTATGCTTAAAAACCAATCTCTGGCATGTTTGTCAGGTGAAGTTTTAATCTCAGTGTTTACTGTCTTTGAAGCCAGTGCTTGCAGTGTGGGTTTGCCTCCAGATGTTACCTCCCCTCCCTGTCATGAGATGAATAAAATCACAGTACCAGAAAAAGGAAACTCTTGGAGGCTGATTGCCCAGTTCTATTTTCTAAAAGTTACACCTTCATAGAATTGGTTCCTGCCCTTCTAGGGAGCTTGAAGAAGACAACCCCTAACAACTACATACTGAATGGGATGCACCCAAAGGGGCAGCCTCATTAAAGTGTGGCATCACCATGCACCTGGGGAGGCTTTTCAAAGTGTGCAGCTTTTAGGGACAAATCCTTCCTGTGACAGACTCCCAAACCCTCATTTATCAGCATAAAAAAGAGTGCTAATACAGGTCAGACTCTGGATGTATTTCACTGAAACCACCTTTGTCTGTGAGTTTTCCTGTGCTGCTCATGCCCAGCAGAACCAGGGGAGTGTGACTGCTCCCCTGTACTCAGGGCTGGAGCATCTCTCCTATGTCAAACAGGTTGGGAGAGTTGGGGCTGCTCAGCCTGAAGGGGAGAGAGCTCTGGGGAAACCTTATAGCTACATTTCAATGTCTGAAGGAGTGTACAGGAAGGCTGGGGAGGAACTGTTTAGAAGAGTTTGTGGTGACAGGACAAGGGACAGTGGTTAGAAAGTAGAGCAGGGTGGATTTGGGCTGGATGTTGGGAGGAAGCTCTTCACAATGAGGGTAGTGAAATACTGGAACAGGCTGCCCAGTGGGGTGGCTGGGGCCCCATCCTTGGAGATATTCAAGGTCAGGCTCAACAGGGCTCTGGACAACCTGATCTAGTTGAGGATGCCCCTGCTTACTGCAGAGGAGGTTGGACTAGGTGACCTTTGGAGGTAGGTCCCTTCCAACCCAGACCATTCTATGATGCTATGATTAGATGACTCTGGAAGCATCCAAGCATCTCACTCACAGCAGCAACTTCACCTCCACAGTGGCCTGTGAAGTGGGAAAGTGGTGATTGTGTGTTTGGGGGAGGAGTGACAGGAACCAGGGGAGATGAAGAACCTCAACAAAGGGATCCCTAGCAAGAGTGGGAACATAGACTCTGAGTGGTTTAATTTGCCTGAGCAAAGCACAGTCCCATTCCCTACTGAAAGCAAGTTCACAACAAAGTTAACAAGCAGTGCCTTTTAAGGGAAAAAAATTGCAGTGTCTTCTGTAGGAGTTCAGTATGAATCCCCTGTGTGGGCTAGAAACTCAGCACCCCCACTGTTACCAGACAAGCAAGTGGCCCCTCAGCAAATGCACAGCCTCCATATCCTGGCCAGTGACTTACAGACCCATGTCAGATCCCACACCCAGCTTAGGTGGCACAGAGACAGTGCAGCTTTGCCTTATTTTCATTTGCTGTATTAAAACTACTCCTGCTGTTGGGGTTTAGCCTGGGCCCATGTATCTTCAGTAACAGCTACAGGGCAGAAGTGACTGCACCTGCATTACTAACTGCAGTGGTCCAGATCACCCCCCTGGCCATGAAGGCAAGATGCCAGCACAGCTTTTGTCCGTGCAGCTCAACTGCTTTCTCATCCCTAAAACAAGCTGGTCTCGTGTGAATAGCCTCTCACTGTCCTGGTCACCTCCATCAGGTGCTACCTCTTGAAAGCTTACTGTTTGCAGAAGCCAACAGCTTTTGTTTCATCCACCCACTGAAATTAATTTTTAAGGAAGTTGCTGGCCCTCATGAACCCAAATCACTGGAGGTAAAAGGATCAGTGAGGCAAATGTGAACAACTAACTGCTTGGAGATGTTTAAGACCACAAGAGCTACAAACCAATTCTTCCTTGTTATAAAAGTGAAGGTCACGATGGAAAGATGAATAAATAAATAAGCAAGGGGGAAAGGGTTACGTAGATTTGAATATAGACTATGAGCTAGGAGTTTTAACACAAGAAAACTGGGAACTGAAGCAAAAGGATGCAAATCTATGGTAAATAAGGCAAGCAACAGTCAGAAAGATGTTTTGAGCATAAAGGGAGCAGAAGGAATTTAATGGTGGAACTGGAAATTACACATTTGCCAAAAATAATCCAGAAAAGGCAGAATTGGTCAATAAATAACTGTTGTGTATCTGGCCAAGGATGAGATGATGTGATCATTTCATAAGGAAATCATGAACAGTTTCCACTCCCACAGTGCATCAGAAGGACGTCAACTAAGAGCTACTGATTTTAGATGTATTTATAGCAGTCACAACCAGCATATGAGAGTTTAAAAGGAGATCCACACCATTAGTGATGATTTTTCAGTAACTGCCTTCATATTGAGGGTCCAGAGGAGGGCCATGAAGATGTTGAGAGGGCTGCAGCAGCTCTGCTCTGAGGACAGGCTACAACATTTGGGGCTCTGCAGCCTGGAGAAGAGAAGGCTTCCAGGAGACCTTGGAGAGGCCTTGCAGGATCTGAAGGGGGCTACAGGAAGGCTGAAGAGGGATTATTTACAATGACAGCACAAGGGGCAATGGGTTTGAAGTGTCAGAGGGGAGATTGAAAGTGGATGTTAGGAGGAAGTTGTTTGCAGTGAGGGTGGTGAGACACTGGCACAGGTTGCCCAGGGAGGTTGTGGAGCACAGAAGCACAGAATGGGATCTTTGATCAGATCTTTGATCACATTGGGTGCTTCTGTGCTCCACAACCTCCCTGCAGGTGTTCAAGACCAGGTTGGATGAGCCCTTGAGTGACCTGTACTAGTGGGAGGTGTCCCTGCCTATGGCAGGGGGTTGGACCTGGATGATCCTCGAGGTCACTTCCAACCTTACCATTCTATGATTCTATGATAAGTTCGAGAAGATGAGAAAAAGTAACACAAGTACTGAGAGAATAAATAAACAGGGGAGAATAAATGATACTACTCAGATAATAACAAGATTCTCAGACTGACTAACATCAATGCCAGGCAAAATAAAGGAACAGGTAATACTGGATGCAGTTAAGAAGGAATAAAAGAGAGGCAGTATAATGACTGTTACTGGGGGGAGGGGGGACTGGCAAATAGATCATGTCAAAGTAACCAGATACCTTTCTCTGAGGAGACTGCAACATGGCTGACAGAGGTAATGGTGCCACTATATTTGGGCTTCCGCGAGGCGCTTTACGCGGCCGCTACCATATATCGCCAACGCCACTGACTGGGAGCGCTGCGAGTCGACGCTGCGCACATTAAATGGATTAGAACTGGCAAGTGGCTGCTACATACCAGAACATCACTGCAAGCATGTGTGCTTTAATGAGCTTCAGTGGGTTCCATCAGGGTTCCATCAGTTAACTCTGGTGGTTTTCTCTTTTGGCCTGAGATTTGGAAGGAAGCATAAAGTCATCATCGATGAGAACTGCAGATAAAATACAGTCTGGGTGATAAGTACATAATTAGGATGATAGATTGGTGATGCAGAGGGATTTCTGGTGCTTTATGTGCAGCAGATGGTAGGCCTAAATAGGCCAAGGTGGGCTTGTACATGTCCTGGCTTGCCCAGGCGTGTTCCCCTGCTCCCCCTCCTTCTGTGCTGGGTAGGGGGGTGGCCACAGGAAAGAGGGCCAAAGCCCTGGCTGCACCTGATGTGGTCAAGCTTGGCAAAGTGCCATCCTGATTGGCTAAGCTATGTCCAAAGGATCATTAAGTCTGAGGCTGCATGGATAAAAAGGGATGAGCAGGTAGCACAAGGGTGCTCTGCCATCGTATCCATGCTTGCTTGCTACCATTGATCCTGAGCTGTGTGGAACTCCAGTGACCAGGACCAGGCTCTAAAAGCCTGCACACAATCAGCCTGCACAGCCAGCGTGACACCGTGCTGAGACTGCACATGGCATTGCATCCTGCCTGCACCTGAAAGCCTCCTGCCAAGAGGAGAAGTCCTGGAGAGACACAAATCGTCCAGAGAGTCAGGACCAGGTCAGAGGTTGGCTCCTTTCTCCATCACCCAGAAGCCTGGGAAACTCCAAAGCCTCTAACAGCCTTGAGACCACCAACAGCAACTCCTTCACATGCTCTGGGTACTGTCTGATAGTATTTTGTGAGTAAATACTTCAAGCCTCTTGTAATCACTAACTGCCTTCTGCCATAAGCAGAAAGGAGCTTCCTGCATCCATTCAGTGGCTTAAGCAGGATAACAAACCACAAGCAGTACATACTGACTGCTAAACCTTCCAGTAAAAACGTTCACATTTGCTGGGTACCTCTTACAGTGGTCCAGTTTTGCCTGTTCCCTGTGTGTATAAATTTCCAAACCCTGCATTTTGAACCTTGTAACTAAGTTTTCTAGCAAGATTTAATGTTAATAAACAATTTTCATAGTTATTAACAGTCTCTGCCCAGATATCAAAATTAACATCAATTATTAATGTTGCATTCATTCATAACACAGATATATCAGATTTATGACATCACCACTCATCAATACATACATGTTTCCTCCTGTATAAATGTAGACCATCAGAAAGGGTCCTAAAACAGGGAACACAGAAGCAAACAATCAATGCTCAGCCAAATTTTACCACATGGTAAGGTGGGCAGCAGAAAAAGATGTGGTATTAAGACCAGCTGGTGGTCATATGTCTAGAGGCAAAGGAAGGAGGGCATCTCTGGGGACTTAGTTTGGAGAAATAATGTCCCTTATGAATATGAGATCTCAGCCAAGCAGGAAAATAAATCCTAGGAAAGAACATATGTTTTCAGTTTGGTTCTGTGGCCAAAAAAAAAGGAGCCTCAGATCTCCTAAAAAGCTGAGGCACTGATCCTGCTCTTGCACTGAACACTGACGCAATCGTGACTGCAGTATCATGTCCTGGAAAGGACATTGATGACTGACAGGGATCAAAGCAACACTGGGAAAGATTAAAGAACAACAGGAAGCAGCTGTTAGCAACACTGCAGGAACTCAATCTCTTCAGTTAATGAAAGAAAAGGTTAAAATGTGATTTGATGAGTTTTCAAGTGCCTACCAGGGAATACAACTTTGCTGATGGGTTATCAGTTCAATGGACAAAGAGCAAGTAGATGAAAATGAAGGCTAGAGATATTTACCAAATAAATCAGACACAAAATCTGGTTTGGGTATCAAACAGCCTTTGAAGCACATTTTCTGGCAACAGCAGTTTTTAAACAAAGACTTGACTGTTTTTCAAAAGCCAGCACTCTAGATCAAACACAAATCCACTTAGGAGAGCCTTACAGCCTGTGATACATGACAGGCCAGACCATGGGACCTATTTCTTACCTTACTACTTATTTATGGGGTAAAAGTGAGTATCATTTTCTAGGGATATATTCCAGAGACTGCAGAGAACCTGAAATAAAAACCAAAGACATCAGTCAGCGTTGCCACCAGGCTGTTAGAACCAAGGCTTGGTGGAGTGTCCTGGGTGACATCAGCAGAAGGTTGTAAATCTGATAGCAGGAAAGAGAAGCAGACACTGTGTACAGAAGCAGAGTCCTATGTGCAGTTCTGCAGCCCCCAGCACAGTTAGAGTGGGTCCCGAGGAGGCCACCAAGATGCTCAGAGGGCTGCAGCAGCTCTGCTGTGAGGACAGGCTACAAGAGTTGGGGCTCTGGAGCCTGGAGAGGAGAAGGTTGCCAGGAGACCTTAAAGTAGCCTTCCAGGATCTGAAGGGGGCTACAGGAAGGCTGGGGAGGGACTATTGACAAGGTCTGGGAATGACAGAACAAGGGGCAATGGGTTTGAAGTGTGAGAGGGGAGATTGAAAGTGGATGTTAGGAGGAAGTTGTTTGCAGTGAGGGTGGTGAGACACTGGCACAGGTTGCCCAGGGAGGTTGTGGAGCACAGAATCACCCAACGTGATCAAAGATCCTCCCTGGGCAACCTGTGGCAGTGCCTCACTGCTCTTGCTGCAGCCCAGCACTCAGTTGCTGTCTGGGCTGCACTCACACTGCAGCACAAAATCCCTGTTGGAGACATGAAAACACCATGATTCCGTCCTGTGCACAAGCTACTTCTGTAGGCTTCTTCAGATCCAGTTTGACATCTTTACTCATTCTCTTTGACCCAGAAGGAAAAAAAAAAAAATAACAATTATCTGCAGCACTTATACATTTGGTAGAAAGTACCTGCTGCTTTTTTTTCCTTTTCCCTAGCCTGATCAAGCATATAAATTACCACCTGGCTGAGAATTTTACAAAATCAATTAAAGAATAATTATTTTGTGACTAATAGTCTTGTCTCTTAAATGCTTAAGGCAGGGGTAAGAAAGGCTTTTGACATTTAAGGAAGTGATCAATTTCCACAGCATTAACTGGTAATTCGAAGGTGTGCTTCAGCTCCTTCATAATCTGGACAGGTTTGTTAATGCTCTGTGAGTCTGCAGATTGATTTAACTCTGCACACCAGGATCTCTTCTTTTGCAACATGTGGTGCTCACTCACAATTCTATCCCATTCAAGCTGGGAACTTTCTCAGCCCTTTTTATTTAGGCTAAAAGTGTTTAGAGACCTCTTTGAGTCTATAAATTCCTATAAAATGTGACTGTGACACAGGGAGGGAACTTCCTCTTGTTCTGTTTTTGCAGCATAGAATTCTCATTTTTGTTCAATTTAGGTTAGTCAAATCTTCTCCCTTATTTTTTTAGGAAAAGGGAAAATCTTGACTAGGTCACATCCTTCAGGTCTCTTGCTAAAGCAAAACCTGAGGAGCTGTATATAAAGCTGTAGTCTCCCCACAGGAGAAGCATCACTGCTCCTACAGCTCAACCCAGCTCCCTTGTTCCACTCTTTGACCTCATTATCCATCTGTGGCTGAAAGTGGCCCTGCACCCAGGCAGATGAGCTAACATTTCAGAGGCCACAATCTCAAAAAACAGGGCAGTGAGTGCACAGACAGTTCCATCAATAGTCATTAGAATGAAGGTACCTAACTGATTCTAGGAAATTATATTCAAATATTTAAGCATAATGACTGTAAAAACCCCTACAATGAAGCACTGCCCACTTGTAATTGCTGGTTCTATGCTGGGGTTTTCAGCTGAGGCTTTTTCCTTATTTGCCTTATTATCACAAAATTGGGCAGAGATAGTTAAAATAATGCAGCCACACACACACACAAAAATAGACCTTGCTTGCACAGAGCAATCTGTACTTTCTTTCCTCATTTTTAGGTTTATTAGAGGTAACACTAAGCAATTTCATGTTAGGGCAGAACGAGGCATAATTGAATACATTTCCTCTCATGCTGTGCATTGTTTTATACAGCAAAAATATGAAGCACAGGTTTTCATTGGGCTAAATAGGAATCACTCCACTAACATCTTAAAGCCACTGCCTGAAGGCATATGTGCAACTGCCTGAATCCTCTGCAGGCTCTTTCCCCCTCCACATAGGTGAGACATAGCTTGGAAAGCAGCTCTGCTTGCAAAACATCTCCCTTTCTAGGGCTGCTCACATTCTAGCAATGTTTGCCCACACAAAGTTCTGTGACACCTCTTGAGGACGTGTGGAACAGGAGCTGTGGTATCCTGCAAGAGGACAAAAGCACCAACTGCTACCTTTACACACTGAGTGGCCATCTCAGAGCATCCTTGGTGGCTGCCCCTCAAAGGCAGCCTGCAAGAGCAGAGAGCAGGTAGGCTTAAGGGGGTTTTATGTCTGCTTTGCTTCAACTCCTTGCCTAAAGGATCTCCATGCTCTTTCTGAGGGCCCTTTGGAGCAGAAGGCTCTGGTAAGAAACCACAAGCCCCACATGTACTTTCTTCCCTGGGCTGAACATTTCTCTTTTAATGAGCTTCTCCATGCCAAGAGTTGGGTTCCAAAGTTGCAACTGGCAGCCTGCAAGCTCTTTCCATTGCGTAGCAGTATCTGCAGGACAGATGTTTCTGCATACAATGATACCAGAACATATTTTTAGTGAGTGTTCATGAGCTATTTGCTGGATAGTAGCCTGCTGTGCCTCCAAGTTTAACTCAAATAAAGGAGAGAAATGGGGTGCTTCAGAGAAAAATGCATGAATGGCCAAATCCTCAGCGTGAGGAAGGAGAAGAGCACACAGACATTTGGTCTTAATCAATGTGCTTCAACTGGGAGCTCTCCGCACCGTTGGCTTAGCTGTCCCCTATCTACTTCAGCCTCAGTCAAGTGACTGAACAGCAACAACCTTCAACCCAATCTTCCTGTCTACTTCAGCCTCAGTCAAGTGACTGAACAGCAGTAACCTTCAACCCAATCTCTGTGAAGCTTGGAGTAAGCCTGTGGATGAATGGTAAAACCCTGCTTAGGATGGGCAATGCTTTTGCTAGCTTGCCTTGAGTGTCTTTGCTAGACAAAACAATTGGAAAGGGATCCTCAAATGCCACAGCCAAATGTGCACTGTTCATGCATCTTCCTGAGCTATCTTGGGTGGTTTCAGCATCTTCTGCCTCTCCTTCTCACCCCTCTCACCTTAGCTGCATAAAATCATTCATTGTCAAGCGTGGAGAGGGAAATAATTCTCATGTGCTTCTTATTGACTCTGTGGAGAGAAAGAAGAGACTAAATCATCATCTCTGGAGGTCCCTGCCAACCTCTAATGTTCTGTGATTGTGATTCTGTGATTATCTAATATCCATGCACAGAAAGAGTTGCTGAGTTCTCCTTACAAGTGTAATTTTAGTCAAACAGCTAAAGGCTGAATAAAACTCTGTTGTTTAAATGATTTAATCACTAATACATTAGTGTGCCAGTAAGTCTGCATTACTGGCATATAGGAAAAGAAAGAGTACGTTCAGCAGTAAAACAGTCTAGCAAGCTGCTAATAAAAAATAAATTAGCATAATGTAGCCATTCTAATTTAATAAGCTTCAGCTTTTCATGATAGATAGGACAGCAGAGTAAGGAAGCCTTGTTTGTTGCTTGCACATACACATTTCACACACAGAAAGATATTTGACATCAGTTTATATGCACAGTTGTGCTCTTTGCTAAGGATTCACACATCAAATCATATATTCAAATTATATGTGGCTCAAAAAAAAAAAAACCCAACAACAAACCCCAAAAAAACAACCTACTGGGATATTCAGCAACTAATTGAGTTCATTCAGAACTATTAGTGATCATTTTTAAACAGGAATTACAGAAATAAGGCTATACACATATTTTGGTGTAATTAATTGGGACATTTTATCTACCAAAGCTTCTTAGAATAGCTAATTGGTTTTCCAGCATCTGTGCATGGGAGATCTTGGCTAGCTGTGCATTAACAAAGGGCAGCTCAGTGACCCTGCACAGTCAGACCCCATTATTTTCAATTAGACCAGTCAGTTTCTAGGGTAAATTACAAATCCATTGAATATTTCTGTTTGTTGTGGCAGTCAGGGAGTTCATACATTTGACCCAAATGGAACCTCCCTTGCTTTCTGGCATTAGGAGATAAAAATTAAATTGAATTTCTTGTTTATTTGATGGTGTCTTGTAGAAAAATTACCACTAGCCTTCTTGAGGAAAAAAAAAATAGTTTCTAATTGTTTTTTTTTTCCTTTTGCTTAAAGTGAGGAGAAAAGAAAAGACATCTCTGCTCACCTCTGTGATTATTGCCCTGCCTCTCAGAAAGGTACCACTGGAAAGAGCAAGCTTAGCCTTGGCTGGTTGATGTATTTGAAATGCAGTCCTGCTCAAACCAGCTCTTCAAAACTCGGTGCTGAGTGCAGTGGGTCAGGAGTAGATCCTGGCAGGTCTGCTTGCAAGAGGATGCGAAGTCAACCCTTTCTCTTTCAGGTACAACCACTCCTGTGGTCTGGCTTTAGCCAGTAAAAGTATGTGTTGTTTGTGTTTGATCTCTTCCTTGGAGTGAACAGAAAAGAAGACCTCTGAAAGAGTTCAAGTCAACAGCAAACCTCCTCACTCCCTCCCTCTGCCTGCTCTCCCCTGACGAGAAGAGATGTTAGCAAAGATGGCTGCTAGGCAAGAAAGTACCAAAGCTTCCTGTTCAGAATGCCAACCTTGACATAAAAATATTAGTGATCACCTTGAGAGTCAGCTGCTTTTCCTCAACCACCTGCTGTTTTTCCAGCACTTGGTTTAAGGGATTTCTAGATTTTCTTTGAGCGTATAAAGTAACCTTTGGAAAGAAAATCCAGGAGTATGAGGAAGATGATGTTGGTCAGCAATCAGAAGCCCAGGGACATGCAAGTTAAGGTTTTCCTCTTTCTGCTCAGGCACATGCAAGGCATTGCCTTCACCTTCTCCCCTTTGGCAATCAGTACAACGCAGGCACTGTGGCCAGGTGCAGTGCTTGTGTTCCCAGGAGACAGGATGTCAGCATGCTTGCTGTTCATCACAGAATCACAGAATGGAAACGTTGGAAGGGACCTCAAGGATCATCCAGTTCCAACCCCCTGCCAGAGGCAGGGACACCTCCCACTAGCACAGGTCACTCAAGGCCTCCTCCAACCTGGCCTTCAACACCTCCAGGCAGGGAGCAGCCACAGCCTCCCTGGGCAACCTGTGCCAGTGTCTCACCACCCTCACTACAAACAACTTCCTCCGAACATCCACTTTCAATCTCCCCTCTGACACTTCAAACCCATTGCCCCTTGTCCTGGCATTGCAAGAACTTGGCAATAGTCCCTCCCCAGCCTTCCTGGAGCCCCCTTCAGATACTGGAAGGCTTATGGA
Source organism: Semnornis frantzii (assembly GCA_013399775.1). Classification (NCBI taxonomy): domain Eukaryota; kingdom Metazoa; phylum Chordata; class Aves; order Piciformes; family Ramphastidae; genus Semnornis; species Semnornis frantzii. The sequence continues at coordinate 7,696 of VWYK01131000.1, read as the reverse complement.
GCCCTGAGGACAGGAGAATCAGAAACTTGAACTTCTGTGTTCTCAAAGAAGAGACACTGAAGTATTTGGATTGTGAATGTCTCAACCACAATGCTACAGTGCTGCCAACTCCCCCACAGGCATGCTAGGGAGAGCTACATAACACACCAGGGAAGGAAGGACACATCCCTACCATCATCACTTCTGCAGACACCTAACTCAGCCATCGAGGTGCCTGTGCTGCAGGAGCCTTGCCCCAGCCGTGCAGTGATGAAGAAAGGCCACGTGGACAAAAGCAGGCACACCTCTGCAGATAACCACAGCCACTCACCTTAAAGGTTGAAGAGAGAAGCTAACTTGGCTATTGTCATCTTCCAGTTTCAGGTAGAATTCAAGAAAGCTGGACCAGGCAGCTGAGATCCTTGTTCTATCAAAGCAATGCTTCTCCTTCACACCGCCACTCGTGTCTGTTGAGGAGCGGCCATCTCTGTGAGGGACACAAAGCTTCATTTGCCAGGCCAACCTCTTCCAAGGCTTTTAAGGTGTTTAGGTTTCTTCAGAGTCCTTAGAGCAGGCCAGGAGATGCTGCCACATTAGTGCTGGATATTATTGGCTGCAATGTGAGTGAATTAGAACCAAAGGCCAGATCCAACAGTTTCCCAGGGAAAGAAGACAGTTCACTTACCTGGAGTTTAGGACAGCTCAGCTTAGCTCCTCTTTTCACCACCAGCCTCCTCTGTGCCCTTGTGTGAGCTGCAGCATCTAAAGGAAAGGAGTTTACTTTCCCTGGTTTCAGGTTTCCATTGGCAAAATCAGAGTCGACGCTCTTTGGCACTTCAGAGGGAGCTTGCAAGCATATTGCATGGCAAACCATGAAGCACTACAATCCTGAACACTGAGGAGATCAGAAGGCATGCACCTCTCCCTGCCCCCAGGCCAGCTTGCTCTTCCAGTTCTCTGTTGCTGATCAGCTGAAGCAGAAATTGCAGCTGACACCTACTATGCTTAACAAGATGCTAAAACTATTCCTTTTTGAATGGTGATTCCTACACACATCTCATTCCCAAGCTCCTGGCTCCAGACCCAGGTGCAAATCCTGGGTTTGAGACAATTTCTTTTGGGCTTGCAAAGACACTTGAGAGCCACAAAGAGCTACAGCTCTGTAAAATCACTCTCACCAGAAAGGTTTCCTGTTCCTACCAGGGAAGGAAACCTTGTTTCAATGTAAATCTTCATTTCCAACAGTATTGGCAGTTAAAACATTGTGACATTAACACAATACCACAACATTAATAATGCAAGACTGGTTTTGAAGCACAAAGTTAGGTTGAGCAATAAATTTCAGGTTTACAATCCATCAGAATCTAAGTCATTGCTATTTAAAGATTAATTCATGTCACAAATATATGGGGTTTTTTTACTTTTCTCTTCCCTTTTGTCATTATTTAAAGTTGTCTTTACATCTCAATCCATGTTTTTCATAGAATCATAGAATCAAGCAGGCTGGAAGAGAGCTCCAAGCTCATCCAGCCCAACCTAGCACCCAGCCCCAGCCAATCAACCAGACCATGGCACTCAGAGCCCCACCCAGGCTTTTGCTGAACACCTCCAGGGATGGCAACTCCACCACCTCCCTGGACAGCCCATTCCAATGCCAATCACTCTCTCTGCCAACAACTTCCTCCTAACACCCAGCCTGAACCTGCCCATGCACAGCTTGAGGCTGTCCTCCCTCGTTCTGTTGTTGGATGCCTGACAGAAGAGCCCAACCCCAACTGGCAACAACCTCCCTTCAGGTAGTTGTAGACAGCAATGAGGTCTGCCCTGAGCCTCCTCAAATATGCTGAGATATGTTCTCCCTCAACACTTGTAGGACTCAGCTCCTGTGTAGAAGCTCATCCTTGCCAGGTGTGTGCTTCCCTTCAGCAATGGAGAAAGCAGCCCTCTCATACTGTTGTGTAAGTGCATTAAGTGAAATCAGACTGCTTTTATGACCTATTGTAAAACCATTCTACATTATTTACTGTTGTGTTTATAACATTATGAGTAACAGGGCACGTATTCTGAAAGCAGGTGAACAAACAGGCTTGTTAGTACATAATTATTGTATATGAGGTTCTGGTTAGTTGTTTCTATCTCACAGGCAAATAGGATGCACTTGAAAGCTCCAGCATCAATTCAGCTCAAATATTGGTACAGCAGATGAATATTTTCAGGAAGGAGCAGAAATGCCAAGTCCACTAACAAATTTCCAGTACAATATAGTGAAAGAGGAAAACAGTGCTTATGGATTGCCCTCTCCAGCATGGAACTTTCCATCCTGCAGAACAACACTTTGAAAGCACATTGACAAAATGGTTCTCCTCTCAGGGAAGTCTTTGTTTTTAGATTGGATGCTTATTCTATACATGTATTTAGATTAGGATAGCAAAGCTACATAGCAAATCACAGTGAGAAAGTGGCAGAAGAGAGGCTATGCTGATGAAAACAAAGCATAGGCTCATTCTCTAAAAACAGTCTGCCCAAAGCAAGGTTGCCAGCCTGAGAGCTCTCTTAGCTCTCTGGTCACACTACTGTGTGCAGCTTTCCATGCTGCCTGCCACGCTCTGCTCCAACCTGACAGGACATGAAGCAGCTCCAGACCAAAAGGTAGAAACTCCTGCTACATCTCAGCCATGCTGCTGGGCTCTCCTCACAGGTAAATAGTGACAGAACAAGAGGGAAGGGCCTCAAGCTGCCACTGGGTAGGTTTAGACTGGGTATTAGGACACAGAAAGAGTGGCCAGGCATTGGGCTGCCCAGGGAGGTGGCTGCATCACGAACTCTGCATGTGTTTAAAAGTCATCTGGATGTGGTGCTTGGGGATATGGTTTAGGGTGCACCTTGTAGAGCAGGGGTAATGGTTGCACTTGGTGATCCTGAGGGGCTTTTCCAACCTGCATGTTTCTGAGGTTCTGTGATTCTTTCTTGGGCATGGTGCTGCGACCACAGGGTATGTCTCCTGCAGCACTCAGCTGAGGTGAGCACTGGGAGTGTGCAAAGCAGCTAGAGCCTGAGCCCAGGGATGTGCTCTGCCACCACACTGTGCCTCTGGCCACAGGGCTGCAGATCTTGATCCAGAATTCTGCAGCAATGGTAAACTACTGAAGCAGCAGCAAGTACAAAAACACAGAGGGTAGGTGTACTGTGAGAAGAACCAAGCACAAGCAAGTCCCTTGTCAGGAACAACAGAAGGCATCAGCCAGGTCTCTCCCTGCTCTACAAGGTAAGCTCCTGCACCTACCCACTCAGTTTGTTTCAGCTAGTCTCAGCAGAGACACAGGACTAAAGGCCCCCAAAGATGCTCAGAATTCAGACAGAGTTTGTCTGTGCAAGGAGCTGATGCAGAAGCTTGCTGCTGTCTGACACACAGCCTACACTGCCCTACCTAAACCTGACACTTGGATGAACACTTGGCAAAGCAGCCATCCAGGCTCTGGACATGAACGTGTGCTGGAGGAGCAGAGCAAAGACATTCCATCTTTTGAAGCCCTCCTCACATCAGATCAATTCAGCAGGCCACACTTCTGTCCTGTTTGCATTACCACAAAGTGTTTGATTGACACTGACATCAGCATGACATAGATGGATATTAGTAAAAGGGCACAGATCATGAGCCAGAGAGGCAGAGACAGGGATCAGATTGTTAATGCTTCTACACTCACACTTCATACACATGTTTATATATAAAAAATTGCTTTTGCAAACATCAGAATGTTCATCACACCATTCAGAAGCTGTGACAATCTGCTGAAAACTGCCTCTGCAATGACAGCAGGAAATCAGTCACTTATTCTGCTGGATTGTTCATAAAACTGACAGGCAGGCTCCAACTGAATTCAAGCAGCCTGCACCTGGTCAGAAAACTCTGAGATCTGACAACAGTCTCTCTGTTGCTAATAATTATGCACCAGTTTAATCACCAACGTCATGCTTAGCAAAATTGAAAGCAAAAACCCCAGGCAAATGATGAAGCTATAGGTATTTAAATCATACAGCAGTTCTTGTGCAATTGGCATGGTGATGAGTTGCTCTTTTTCTCATTCTGGCTGCTGACAGTATTTAAAACCCAGGTTAGAAATTCACAGCAGACTTGTGACATATGTCATTGAATATATCATTGTGCTCTGAGCCAAACATGGATTGCTGATCATCCATAGCTCAAAACACCTCTGATGCATGTAAGATCTCTGCTTGCTCTTTCCTCTGCACAATGGTCACTTCTTTGATTCCTGTTTTGCATTCAACTCCAAAAGAGAGCATGGATACAAATTCTGTCATACCACTAGAAAAGCTGCCCTGGATCAATTGAAATCCATTACTCTATGCAAGACTTGAGTGAGATCTGCATGGGAGGCTAAGAGGCATTTCCAGGCACTCCTCTGTGTGTTTGAGGGTTGTTTTTTGGTTTGGTTTGGTTGTTGTTGCTGTTTTGGGGTGGTTTTTGCTTTCCCCCACAAGGAAGGTGCACTCTGATTTCTTTCCAAACTTTATGTCCTTTTAACCCTGTTACTGCACAAAGGCAAACTGCTTTCACTGGCACCGTGGCTCACGTGTGACTGGCTTCTAGCAGTGGCAAACAGTTATCAGAGTGAAAACTTAGGTAAGTGTACTGAAAGAGAAAGCTTAAGGAGGGAAAAAGTGGGACAACAGGAGTCTCTTTTAGGAGCAATAAGGAGACTGATCTCATTCCAGCCTTAGTGTTGTACTAACACAGCAATTGTCCACTGGTCAGTGGCTGACAGATACCAGATTGCTCTTGTGCATGGTACAGAACACACTGAACTGCTTTGGGTAGTTCCTTCTGCTGTAAAATGCAGAGTTCTGCTAACAGAGGCTGGCACCTTTGAACCCTTCCTTTGCCTGCCAGGTACACAGTGTTTCCTCAGTTCTCTGAGTTGCTCCACGTTTTGCTCTTCTAGGGTCCATGAAGAGCCAGGTGAACTTCAGCCCAGCATCTCTCAAGAAGGAATAGGATGAAGGAAAGTGAGGAGACCTCCCATGACCTTCCCTGCTCCCACAAAGGTGCAAAGAACAGCATGACAGCTGAGCCAAGCAAGCTCTTCCTGCACCACACACAGCAGACAATGTCTGCTGGTGGTCCAGTCCACCTCTCCCACCACAGCACACACCCAGACACAACTTGAAACAGCAGCAGGAAGGCAGGCTCTGTTCTGGGCTGTGACAAGCTGGACACCATGCTCAGCTGTCCTAGCAGCACCTTAAAATCATCTAAGCAGTTGCTTAGCTTTATTCCCTCTCCTGCTCTAAGCCTGTCACACTGGGCTGAGGCACATGGAAAGAATTGACACTTCTTGACATCTGATAGGTAGCTTGAATGTTGCTAAAAGATGCATGCCAAAATGAGACTTGCTTTGTTTACCTTAGGCCTTCATAAAATTAAATTAAATTGAATTTAAAAAAAAAACTTTAAATAAAGGATATTAAAATGCTTGTGTATCATATGATAGATGCCTACGTCGGCCTGCAGGCAGCCTGCTGAACTGCCTTCCAGGAGATATCACCTCAGAAGAGCCACTGGACACAGAAGGACTATATTTAAGGGCAGCTGAGATCCATCAATTACTTGAAATTACTCTCACTCTTCTTCAATAATGTGTCCCCTGGGAAAAAGAGGTAGGAAATGGTTGGAGCTTTCCAGAGCAGCAGGTAAGAGAAGCAGAGACCTGCTGAAGAGAAGCAGAGACCTGCTTACATGCAAGAGTCCCATCTGAGATAGAAAGGCAAAGCACTGCCACACAGCAGAAGGTGCAGACACTGCTGCAGAGCTGAGAAGTGCTGAAGCACTCAGGAAATGAGAGCTAATACTAAAGACCCTCCCATCTCTTGTTCTTTTCAAAGATGAGTGATTCTCAGCGCTTTAAACAAGGCTTCTGTGGCACAGATAAACATTTCACTGCAGCCTTGATGCCCTGACATTACCAGCCAGGTTAAATCAGCAGCATGGAGACTCCTCAGCTTAGAAAATTCTCTAGGTAAGACTCTTGGAGTGATGGATGCATATACAAAAGGGTTCAGGGGCAGGATGCACTGAGACAAGAGATTTCTCCGTATCAAGTCTGTGGTGGATGATTCCTCCCTGGGCTTAGGATGCCCCACAAGTACTCTGAGGCTGAGGAAAGATCCTGCAGCCTCAGTGTCAGAGAAATCAGGCTGAGGGGTCTAGACCGTTTTGGAAAGATGGAACTGGGAAGGCAATCACATCCAGAGGTTCAGAAGGGCAATGGACTCTTTCTCACCCCATATCTGCAGTGGAGACAAAAGCTGTGATTTACTGCTAATAGCTGATTTGCACCTGCTTCATCCTTGTTAACCACTGAGCACTAGCCACAACACTAAATAGATGTGTTATATATATCAATATCTGTCAAACATAGTTTTATGTTAAATATATTAACATTTCTATTTAATATATTTAACAAATACTAACACAGCACATTCAGCATCAGACTTTTACAGTTGTATCAAGAGTAACAAATACTAACACAGCACATTCAGCATCAGACTTGTATGAAGATTAAAGACAGAGTCAAGGATTCTCATGCCAGAATTCTAACTATTTAGGACTGTTTTAAAGAAGGGCTGGGTTAGGCTTCACATGAGGCTGCTCTCTTCACTGCAGTGAAGATAGAAGCTGTGATACTACACTTTACTGCTAATGATTGATTTGCACCTGCTTCATCCTTGTTAACCACACAGCACTAGCCACAATACTAAGTATATGTTTTTTATATATATACATATCTGTTAACTATATTTTAATGTTAAATATATTAAGAATATATATTTAATATCCTTAACAAATATTATCACAGCACATTCAGCATCAGACTTTTATAGTTCTATAAAGAGTAACAAATATTACCACAGCACATTCAGCATCAGACTTTTATAGTTCTATAAAGACTAACAAATATTACCACAGCACATTCAGCATCAGACTTTTATAGTTCTATAAAGACTAACAAATATTACCACAGCACATTCAGCATCAGACTTTTATAGTTCTATAAAGATTAATTAAAGACAGAGTTAATTATTCTCATCCCAGATTTAAAGCTATTTAGGACTGTTTTTTAAAAGGGCTGGCTTAGTTTTCAAAGGAGGCTGCCCTCATCTCTATGAACTTCTAAAAGTTATTAAATAGCCAAACCAAATACAACAGTTAATTGGAGAGACATACTGCTCTATTAATTATTCTGCAGTATAGAATGTTTCTGCACAGGGACCTTCTAATTCCTCCTAACTCACCACCTCATGGATTTCAATCATGTGTGGCAAAGAAAAGTCCACATCATTAAGGCCATAAAAGATGTATTATATTAGCCCTCCTTGCAATTGCCACTACAAACCAGGGCCTTGAAAAGCAACACACACACACACAGGATCAATTAAACAATCAGCATCCCCAGAATGATTCTGTTATCATCTGGTGACAGGTGATAACAAGTAAAGACAACAGAAGCACTGGGTGTGCAAGTGGGAGATGTCACAGGCAACTCTGCCCTTCATTAGGTTGTTTTCAAATGATTTATGGACTCTTTGTTTGGAGGAAGAAAAAAAATGAGAAGACATTTACTAGAAACTAGAAGAAGAGTAAATCTGAGATATACTGAAATGGAACTGGGATAACAAGAGAGCTGTGCCCAGGCCAACC
>VWYK01130992.1:0-13933 GCA_013399775.1 Semnornis frantzii | reverse complement strand
CTCTCTTAGATTTCTTCTATGTCAGTATCCTAATCAAGTCATACAAAGGGAGCCAGTTGACTTGGGCTAGCAAAATATTTCCTTTGTTTGTACTTGTAGGTAGGAGATGTTTTTTTTAAAAAAAGAAGAAATACTTTTAAGTTCAAGTACCTGTGCTATTTTTAGAAGCTGCAATTCTTGAAAGCTTTTTTTGTGGAAGGGAAGGAGAAAGGGGAAGGGGCCTTTTCTTCTCCACTTCCATGCTCAAATCATATTGCTGTGAAGAAGCATTTGAAATATATAGCCGGTATAGCTTAAAGGCTAAAATCTAGGTAGCAAGTTAAAAACTAATTTGAAAATATACCCTTCCCTCTTTTCCTGATTATCCTTGGGCTGGCTTTATGACAGTCAGGTAGGAACTGTGATCTGATCATTAGAGAAGAGAAGACTGAGAGGAGATCTCATTAATATCTATAAATATCTGAGGGGTGGGTGTCAAGTGGATGGGGCAAAAAAATAAGTGTTCACATACCCTGAGTTTCAACTTATGCTGCCTTTACATGTTTTACGGATTTTATCTTATCCTATTTTGATACTGAAGATTTGCAGCACATGCATGAATTCAAAAGAGTACGGTAGAGACTGCACTATAGTGCTCACAGGTCTTCTCTTAGGAGCCCGCAGCACAGTGATGAGAGGTCCAAGGACATTCTGGATGGATCAATTATAATGCTATTCCTTGAGTTGCTCCCTTGGTAGAGATTTTTGCCATGAAGACATACTGGCATTTATGGGGTTTTTTTGGTTGGTTGGTTTGTTTTTAAACAAATGGTAGATTAATGTTAGATGAAAAACTGAACAAAAACATTTTTTAAGTGGCCGTTTCTCTTCTATACTGTTGCAAATATGAAAGAACAACAAAGAGCCCTGACTGATGGTAAGGAAGATGAAGTACATAAATCCTAAGGGACTTCCACAACCATTGTTTTCACACTTTTCTGAAAAGAAACAGGAAGAGAGATTGCCTACCTGCTGCCTAACTCAATTTGAGAAGAACAGGGAAGTTACTCACTTTTGCACTTGCCAGCAGGCCCATACTTCAAGCATATTTTACATGCATTTATTTGTACCACATGTTGAACGTAGTAATTTAGATGACAAGCTCTGTGGGACATGGACTTTGCCTGTTTGAGTGTTCAGCCCCTTGCATCCCACATGCCTCGATGGTGACAGCAATCTTTTTGCAAATCACGCTGCAAAAGAAAAAAAGTCAATAAAGAGATTCATTTTAGTGGATTCAGGATCAGCACAGTCATAATACAACTGCAGTGCCTAAATTAGTACAAATGCAATCTCTAAACCTTAAAGCAATCATTGTAAAGAGTTGAAAAATTGATTATTTGATTGATTCCAATAGCACGCTCAGCTTGGTGAAAGAGAAAGCAAAACAAATGTCTGGCAAAGTTCATCGCTGAAGGCACTTTTGAAGTCTACATTTTGATGTCTGTTTGCTGGGAACAAGGGAAGGTGAAAGATGAGTCAGTTCTAGAGAAGTAGTTGATTATTAGTTTACAGAGGGACAGCTGAAACAATAAGCTGTAGCATAAGAAAACAGGTTTGTCTATCAAAGCAAAGGACCAGTTTTCAGTGTAATGGAAGAACACAAATGTCTGTACAGATGACAATTCAGTAATAGCTTGTTACTATTATTATTTACTATATCATTAAGCTGATTCACTAGCATCTAGGCACTCATCTAAAGTAAACCAGAAAACACAGGGCGGAGTCATATAAGGTGCTCTGAAGTTCAGCCATAGGCTTTAATGGTCGAGTTGTTACCTTGCAGTTCTTCCTTTGATAAAAATTGAGTCGTTTAGAAGCTTACCCTTTATAATTGATTAATAACACAAACATATCTCCAACAACAAATTAATCCAACCAGCATACTCTTCTAGAGCTCAGCCTGACCTGTGCTGGAGAGCCAGTAAGCTGAACCAGGTCACCAACTTGTCTTCACCTCTACAGTGAAATATGTCCATTTTATCCATCTGATCTGGGATAACAGCCACCCTTGCTTGACATCCTCTCCCCTTTTCAGTAAGTTCTCCTGATCTGTCAATCTCTCTCTAACCTTCTAGCTGATCATTATCTTTTGACCTTGGCTTTGGTGAATAACCAGGTTGGCAGTGATGTTTAGAAGTCCTCTTTTGTTTGAAGTGATGGACCTCGCCAGCACTTTTAACTTCCCCTTGAATTTCTTTAGCACTGAAATTTTTCTGACTGAAATAACTGCACCCCCACTTCCCCTTCCCTCTGCTGGAGCAGGGGGTAATGCAGGAAAAGAACAAAAAGCTTGGAGACACCCAGTCTGTTCTTGTGGACAAACAAGGTGCATACACTTGTTTATGCATGGCCTGTGCTTTCCCAAATTCGGGTAAAGCAAGCCTCTGGCTTCACCTAATATGGTTAGTTTTGGCAAAGTGCCACTCTGATTCGTGAGACTTTGTGGCCAACTGGAGCCATCAGACTCAGGCAATTGATAAAATAGGAGCAAAGTCTTAAACAATGTCCTCTGCTCTGCCTCATTTCAGTGTGCTTTGCTGTTTTGCCTTGCTCTGCCTTGCCACACTGCCATGCTGCAGACCAGATGTGTGACAACAAGCTTTGATGCTTCAAGCTTGTTTACGTGGAAACTGCCATGCCTCAGTTTACCAGGGAGAAGCATTAAGTGCCTGCACACAGTAGGCAAGACTCATTACTGAAAGCTGCCCAAATCAGCCAGCCTTGGTGAGAAAAAGTTTGCCAGCAGGTAGCAACAGCCTGGACCACGCAGAAGGAGTTTACCCAGAAGGGATAAGATCAGGAAAGTCACATACCTCCCCGCTGCCAAAAGACCTCACTGCAGTTTGTGTAGTGAGAGAGAGCAGGTTACTGCCATCAGCAAGACACCGTGTCTTTGCCTGCACACCTGCAAACCTCCGTGCCATGTCTGGAGCCCTGGAAAGGACACCGTCCACCCAGGAAGGAACCAAGACAGGTCAGAAACTGTGAAACTCCCAACACCTTGGCAGAGTCCATGAGAAAACTCCAAAAGCCTCCAGCGAGTGTCATACCACCAGCAGCACCCCTCCAAGTGTTTTGGGTACTGTCTGGAACTGTAATGCAGCCCCAGAAATCCAGAGATACTAGTTTGTGAGTAAATATTCTAAAAAACTGTAACTAAAGCATTTGCTTTGGTTTGGTTCTGTAACTGACTGTGCCTTCTGCCTTAGCACTGAAGAGCCTCTCGAGTCCCTCTAGAGGGCAAGTGGCATATTGACTGCAAGAATCTCTTCCAAAAGTTCAAATTAATGCTTGTATTTTGCTAGTTTTGCCTGTTCCCTGTGTAAATACCCACAACCATGCATTCAAACCTTCTTTATAAGGGTTTTTTTCTGAGATTTAATAATTTCATCATTTATTAATATTTTGCTTGGTTATTAAAATTACTAATTCAGTAAACATAATTAATCTATATTACATCAATCCCCACTGCCCAGCACTTGTATCTGTGATATTGATCATTGATCAGTGACCCTCATTGGATGAGGGGATAGAGTGTACCCTCAGCAAGTTCACTGATGATATGAAACTGAGAGGAGTGGCTGTGCTGCCATGTGATGAGATCTGGACAGGCTGGAGAGCTAGGAGAAGGCGAACCTCATGAAGTTCAATCAGGACAAATGTAGAGTCCCACATCTGGAGAGAAATAACACCAGGCACCAGTACAGACTAAGGGTCATCCTGCTGCAAAGCAGCCCCATACAGAAAGACCTTAGAGTCCTGGTGCACAGGAAGTTATCCACATCACAGCAATGTGCCCTTGAGGCCAAGAGGGCCATGGCATCCTGGGGTGAATCAAGAAAAGTGCATCCAGCATGTTCTCTCGCACCTCTCCTCTGCCCTGGTGAGATCACACCTGAATACTATGTCCACTTTGGGGCTCCTTAGTTCAAGAGAGACAAGTATCTACTGGTGAGAGTCCAACAGAGAGCTACAAGGATGATGGAGGACTTCAACATCTCTCCTACTCTCCTGTGTAGAAAGATTGAGGGAACTGGGGCTGTGTAGTCTTGAGAAGGCTGAGAAGGGATCTTCTTAATATATATAAAAATATATATGCCTATATATATACCTATAAATATCTGAGAGGTGGGTGTTAAGTTGAAGGTAATGGTCTCATTTCTGTGGTGCCCAGTGCCAGGACAAGGAACGGCAGGTACAAGGTGGAACGCAGGAGATTCCACCTCAACATAAGGAGAAACTTCTTCATGGTGAAGGTGACAGAGCACTGGAACAGGCTGCCCAGAGAAGGTGTGGAGTCTCCTTCTCACAAGACATTCAAAACTTGACTGGATGTATTCCTGCAGGCTTGCCCTAGGTGATCCTGCTTTGACATGAGGGTTGGACTGGATGATCTCCAGAGGTCCTTTACAACCCCTAACATTCTGCAATTCTGTGATATGAACAGTTTCCTCTCATAGTTTGATCCCCTTTTACTGTAGTTCAGTACATTTTTACATCTTTACCCCAGCTATACTTATAGAATGAATTCAAAGCATATATATATGACTGGTGATAAAGTGTTTTTAAGCTACTAACAAAAACATCAAAAGATACCACAGAGGTAGAATTTCCCTTCTTCCTGACTTCAACACTCTGGAATTTGACAAAGAAAAGTATTGTGGATGTGTCATTCAATGTCCACAAGAAATTGTGAAGGTAAGTTACCTGGACCAATGCCTGTAATAAGTTCTGCTATGGCGTTTCATTGCTATGGTAACAAAACCACTCATGGACTTAATTTGAAGCACATTTCTTTTTTTCTGAGAAAGCTTTCCCATTTTCTACTTGTATTCCCAGCTCTCTGAAATCTGTTATATAGTCCTTCTGACCAAACACAATCGTAATAACTCAAAGAAACCTTTCAATAATAGCACGTAAAATTGAAATGGGAGGTCATGTTTAATCAGTAGACTTAAAGAAAAAAGTACAAAATGAATTAATAATTGAAGTACCAAAGGAGGAGAAACACTGCACTTCAGAGGGTGCCCATATACCAGACAAAACAATCACCACAATGCTGAAGCTAGAACATTTGCTACTGTCAAAGACAAGTATTTCCAACAATGAGGGTGGATAACTTGAGAAAAGGTTGTGGTAAGAGCTTTACCATTTCTTGGAATCTTTTTATTAAAACAGCCTTTGCAAGACATAGGCTGTAGTATACAGACAAGGCAATCAGCCCAAAACTGAATGACATTTTATACTGACTGTATTAGGTAACAGACTTTTAAAGTTTATTATTAACTGTCTGATTTTCTGAAACATTTAATATTTTACAAACTGTAACAGAAAAGTACTCACTGACTACTGACTTCTTAGAAAAAGCAGATGGTCTCCTCAGTCTTTGCTCACTTCAGCAATAGAAGGAAGGATTTGCAGTCAGTATCCTATCTAAACAGAAAGTAAAAAACAAAACCAGAAAAAGCACCAAACCAAACAAAAAGCAAACAAAACAAACAACCCACCACCCAAACCCAAAAAAACACAACTTCCTTGACTGCAGAGGAGAAACGTGTGGTGAAAGAGCAAATCAGGCTCTTATCTGAACAGATTATTTCTCAGCACAGGTGGCTACATCTGCAGCTGCTTCTCCAAACACCTCCAGTTCACTTGCCAGAATACACAGATTTCATATGCCAGTAAGCTCAAGAGTGTTTCTAGTCCAAGCATGGCACGTGAATTTCCACAGCTTTAAAAGGAGATACTTTTGCTTCCCTCCATTTAAGGGCAGCTCAGAAAAGGCACCTGAAAATAATTCTCTGTGGTAAGCACCTTCTGTAGCTCTAAGCACTCTTAAATCTATATGCCTTATCTGACTAGGCAAACAAAGGAAATATAATTCCCCAGATTAAACTCTCCACTGATTTTTATTCTGGGAGCAGAAGGTGGTTTGGATAAAAGAAAGAGAGGAGAGATATCAAAGGGGAAAAAACAGAACAGGAAGGCAAAGGTAAGAGGAGAGAAGAGCAGACAACTCATGCATAGAAAAAAGACAGTCTAGACTTCAAAAGTGATACCAACAGCTTAACATCACTAGCTACAGACAGCAGTTCACTTGAGAATGGCTTGGTGGCTCAAAACTTATCTTCTTAGCAGTTTTGTGTGGAGAGAGATGGTTTGCTAGTGATGGGGATAGCAGGGGTTAGGATGCTGGTGATATCCTGATACAACTTTCTTGAACACAGAATCACAGAAACATCCAGCTTGGAAAAGACCCACAGGATCACCAAGTCCAACTTATAACCCTACTCAACATAATTCACCTTTAACCATATCCCCAAGCACCACATCCGAATGACCCTTAAACACATCCAGGGGTGGTGACTCCACCGCCTCCCTGGGCAGCTCATTCCAGTGCCTGACCACTCTCTCCATGAATTTTTTTTTTCCTAATGTCCAATCTAAACCTACTCAGCCTCAGCTTGAGGTCATTCCACCTGGTTCTATCACTAATTACCTGTGAGAAGAGACTAGCACCAACCTCTCCACAATGTCCCTTCAGGTAGTTGTAGACAGCAATGAGGTCTCCCCTCAGCTTCCTCTTACTCAAACTAAACAGCCCCAGCTGTATGTTCCTTGTGAGCTCAGGTTTCAATACAACAGATGACAGTAACCTAATTTTCCTTCCCATTTACTGAGGTGTAGGGGAGGCATGTTAACAGCTGCACAGGGCACAGCTGCCAGCTGGGTCCAAATCAGAAGAGCACCCAAAAATCTCAATTTTTTTTTTTTCTGCTGCATTGCTAGAGAAATCATCTTGCCCTACAAATTTTACTTCCTGACTACAATAAAACCCTACTAGACTTATATGCACAAATAATCAGGACGTGAACTTGCCAGGTGTCAGGCTGTTTAGTTCACATGGAGCAATCACAGAAAACTGATAACACTTTGTCTGGCCACTGTCTTTACAGCCATCAGGCAAGCAGGTACTCAGCAGGAAACACACAGCAGCACTCAGGTGCTGCCAAAGGCTTCAAACTGCTGTCAGGTCTGACAAGATACAGCATAACTAGACTTCCAATGGCACAGCCTAGTTAGTTCTCAAACTACCACACTCTTCAAACAAAACGAACATCTGATTGTAACTGTCAGTACCTAGCAAGGTTTGAAGTGCAGCATCAAGTAGAGCAGGGGATAAATGTTCCTTTCATAAACATGAATGCTCACAATATATTTCCAGTATTATGGAGAACTGTTTACAATGGAATTAATTCCCACAGTTTATGGAGCGAAATCTGCCAGTAAACACTGGCACATTGTCTGCAATGTCAAAGCCCCTGGTAAGGTGAGAGATGCTGGGAGCATGCACTTTCCTTAGATCATCAAAATTGCTTCATTCCTCCCTTCGGGCCTTATTTCACCACTGGGATGCCCCTCCAGGTCACTGCCAGAGTGCAGGCCGCTTTGCCAGGGTGCACTGCAAGTCAGGATCTGCCTTTTACTCATTCCTCAGTGTATTGCAGGAGACAGAAACCATTGGGAAGCCAGCTGTACCACGAGCTTCTTTCTGAAAGAAAGTGCTTGTTCAGCAGCAAAGAGGCTTTAGCTCCACCTCAGGTTTCCCTTCTTTAAAGCTTGTCTTCTTTCAAGTGGAACTGAGTGAAGAGCACACAATGCTGTGAACCTCTCTTTTCTAGCTGTCAGTCTCCAGATCTATAAAGCTGTGCTATCTGATATATTTCATTAGAACATTTGTCTGACAAATGATACAATTCATGACATGAAGCAGGCACTACAGGCTTCATGCGAATGGAGCAGGATACCAATTTCCTTTGTTCAGAAACGTTACGAAAGCTTTTGTACTTTCATATCATGGATAGACTAGTACAGATTTTAAAACTATTTTCATTGTATTCTGTGTTAAAAAAAAAAAAAAAGAAGCACCAGCAAACAATTTTCTCTAAAGTATTTTAACAGTTGGTTTTGACTGAGGTAAGGGAATAGGACACAATAGTGCATTCTTGACATTTACATCCACATAATAAGAAGAAAGATTGAAAATGCAGAAAGGCATCATTTAAAAAAATGTCATGAAGCCTGAGATTTAATTGCCTTGTATTAGACCATTCATATCACAACATATTGTAATGCAAACATGCTTTTAGTGTTTTAACTATCTTTCTCTTCAAAAGCCTCTGAAAAGCAGGTGTAAATGCAGTTTCCTTATTAACTATTTTCTTACTTCCATTTTTAACTATATGGGCAACTAAGAAAGATGCAGACATTATGGATAAAGTGATCTGAGTGGTGGTAAAGAATTCTTACAGATAAAGATGAACAGATTGCACTTCCGAAGTTTAACAAAGAAAAATCAAAGAGCAATTTTAAGTATTCAGAATCTAATTCTGCAATGATAAAATGCAAAAGAATTTAGAATACTAACAATTTTAAACAGTTCTTTAGTGTAGACAGAATACAAAGAACAAAGAGATTTCAATAGTACCCATTAAAGTGAAGTTTCAGTGAAACTGGCTGACTAATTTGCTTAAATGACTGATCAGACTGGCATCTCTATTTTCATACTAGATGAGATGCTTTTTTGGAGGCCATTTAGTTAAACGAGTTATGCTGAGCCCAAGAGTAATCAAGTGACAGTTTAGAAAACAGGGTCCTCAGGATGTCAAGAAACCTGTTGTTTCTCTTTGTGGGGGTTAAAAAACAGAATCACAGAATTGTCAGAGTTTGAAGGGACTCCAAGAATTATCCAGTTCCAACACCCATGCCATGGCCAGGGACACCTTCCACTACATCAGGTTGCCCATAGCCACATCGAGCCTGGTGTGAAAAACCTCCAGGGATGGAGCTTCTGCTACCTCCCTGGGCAACCTTGTTCCAGTGTCTCATCACCCTCGTGGCGAAGAACTTCTTCCTAACATCCAATATGAATCTACCCACTTCTAGTTTGGGTCCATTCCCCCTAGTCCTATCACTACCTGACATACTAGGAAGTCCCTTACCAGCTTTCTTGTACCCCCTGTTGAGATACTGGAAGGCCACAGTAATGTCTCCTAGGAGCCCTCTCTTCTCCAGACTGAACAGCCCCAACTCTCTCAGCCTGTCCTCATAGGAGAGCAGCTCCAGCCCTCTGATCATCCTCATGGCCCTCCTCTGGACGTGCTCCAGCACATCCATGTCTTTCTTACAATAGAGGCTCCAGAACCGTATGCAGTACTCCAGGTGGGTCTCATGAGAGCAGCATAGAGAGGGAGAATCATCTCTCTTAACCTGCTGGCCACACTGCTCTTGGACTTCACTGATTTTCTTTCTGCTTGTTCAGCCCAGTTATACTGGTACATACTGAACTAAGAGCAGGTTCAAATGCCCTGCCTCTGACAACAAGCTCAGAGAGGACCACACTTCCTCTCTTACCCAGAAATCATTTACATCTGTCAGAAACATCTC
Organism: Semnornis frantzii; assembly: GCA_013399775.1. Lineage (NCBI taxonomy): Eukaryota > Metazoa > Chordata > Aves > Piciformes > Ramphastidae > Semnornis > Semnornis frantzii. The sequence goes on along the minus strand of VWYK01130992.1, from coordinate 4,444 downwards.
AAGATTTTGCAAGTTCAGCTAGCTCCATCCTGCTCTTAGATGGTAACTGGCTAGCTGAAGAATCAAAGACACAGACCAGGTAATCAAGTAAGTATTAAAATACAAATACATTCATAGAATCATCCTTCAGTCTGTCCTCATAGCAGAGGTGCTCCAGTCCTCTGATCATCCTCGTGGCCCTTCTCTGGACATGCTCCAGCATGTCCACATCCCTCTTGTAATAGGGGCTCCAGAACTGGATGCAGTAAAATAAATAAATAGGATGGCAATCAGTCTTCCTAGCCTCCCACATTCCTAGGTTCCACACTCAGGCTAACTTTGAGATAGTAAAATACTGCAAGGTTAAACAAATATTCAGAGTGATATGGACCTGGAAGTGCTTATCCTCTTATTTGGAAGAAACTCTGAAGGAAGGTTGGGTGAGGACAGAAATATCCTTTTAAATTTACCACAGAAATACTGTAGATTATAAATTGCTATGGCACAGTACTAGAGGGTTTCTTTCTCTGTAAAGCAAACCAAAATAAAAATATTTTGAAATAATATACCTCAAAATCAGATGAGGATCTTCATTAGCTAAGCTTATATGAAACTATATGCTTATATGAAGCTGTGGTTCATAGGATAACACTGTCATGGCTACCTTGATTCCAGCAAGATGATGAAAATGCAAGAACCAGACTGTCTTTAGGTTAGTAGCTGCATAGCTTTTTTGTTATTAACCACTGATTCATATAGATAGCTAAATCCTTCTGAATGGTGAAAATGAAAATATCCTAGATGTTAGAAACAACCTTCTTTAGGCAGACTTCTGAGTTTTTCTCATGCAAAAAAATGATATATCACACAAAGGCATTTACAGGTACTCAGTTAGTTACATTTTTCATTGAGGAGAGGAAAATAGTGAGAGGATGGCTGCACTGTCCACTGTACAGTGCTCAGCCAGGGTGGTACATCCTCACCATGCCATCCTAATCTCAGGCCCTTAAATGCTGGCTCCTCCCTACATCTGCTGTGTGAATCATTTTCCTTAAAGATGTGAGGCAATTCAAGATGTATTTAAAATTTTCTCTGAGTCAGATTTCCCCTAACACCAAAGAAAAAATATTTGCATACATATGAGTGCCTATATATATATGCACGCACACATACATACATATGTGTGTAGGTCTGTAAATGTTATCAGTAGTTCCTTGTGACCAGTAGAAAATGATAAGCATAACTTTCACTCCTTGCATGTTGGTTTCTTGATTTCTTGGCCTCTTGACTGTCTAGCAGGAGATGTTTGTTATTGATGGTCTTGCCTGTGGTGAAGCAAAGGCAGAGCTATTTATGGCTTGATATTCTTTCCTGGCAATATCTGTGTCTTTTACATATTGATGTGCTATTAAAGCTCACCAAGAATTTTTAGTTAGTACAAGTGATGTAGCCCAGCTGATAGATAAAATGCAGAAATGAGAAGTGGCTTAAAGCACTTGAATTAGGGCTTTTGCTAACATGGGCCTGTTGGACAGGTTTCACACATTTAGGGCACATTCTGCCAAACTCAGGTACAATGAACAGTTTTCTTTCACTTCAGTAAATCCACAGGAGACATTTCAGGGCCAGCTTTTCACTCTCTGAACCATATGTTCTCTAGAAGTTTCCATTCCAATAATACATTCAGTATTTTAATTTCTTCCATCTCAATTTGAGGAAAAATAAAGCTTTGAAAACATTGAAAATACTTTGAGGTGGAAATTCTGGATATTCAATTAGCTTTTGCAACTGGAATTATTTTACTGTGTGCTGCATGGTCAAACTTTATGTTTGAAAGGATATTTATTCTGAGTGACATCTGCACCCAAATAAAAGAGAAAGCAGAAATTATAATCAAATGCCATCAAAGTTTGCTAAAACTGGGAGCATTCAGTCCACAGACAAGACAGACATATTAATGCACAAGTATGTAAAAAGGTGGTGAGCCACAGATTATGACCTTTGTAATTAGTTGCTGCAGGCGGAACAAAATCTGCCTTCCTGCAGGGAATACTGAAGTTAAAGATTAGAAAAGGAACTTTATTCACTGTGAAGAAATAGAGCTGCCAAGTAGAATTGCAGGCTCATGATAATTGAAGATATTAAAGGCTGAGCCAGACTTCCAACGGTGGATGAGCAATAATGAAATCATCATCCTCACCACCGCTCACATGCAAAAGAAAGGAAAAGAAATGCATCTATTTGCAACTTCAGAATGGAAGTGAAAAGTCAGGATGAGTCACAAAAAAAAATCTCCCCAAAATAAAAAAAATAAATTTAAAAAAATTTATCACAACAGACCAAACAAATAAATCCACCTAAACCCACTTATATAACTAAGTTGCTTTCCTACAGCAACAAGGATGAGAGAGAAAATATAAATAAGGCATGACTATCCTTGTTTACTGAACATATTGGTAGGGCATGATACTCAGATAATTCCCTGATGAAATATCAACCTAGCTTCAGGCTTGTGAGGGAAGTTTTCACAATTATGGTTTGCTTGAAGCTAAAGCAACACAAAGTGATTTATGATACTTTGAAGAAGAGAGACATATCTGAACTTCTAATATTGCAAACAGTAATGTGAACAGTCAGGTAAATATTTAAGACCCACTTTAAGGAAAAAAACAACAAATAACAATACCTATTTTTTAAATTTTTTTTTTCCAAAGGAAAAAAATACTTTCAAAATATTCCAAGTTTCTTGCAGAAGTTAGCAAATGAGTAGTTCCTATGGAATACTGTGATTTATTCAAATTAGCATGTTGTTAGCTTCATTCCAACAGTGCCAGTCTACAAAAACAGATTTGCCAGATCAGAAGAAAATTGTTGTGTTGCTGTTTTTATTTCAGGGCTGGTGAGCAGTCGCAGAGGAAAAAAACCACCACCACCACCAAAAAAAAACAACCCAAAACCACCACAAAAAGCATTTTGAACTTATGAAAGAATGAAACTCAACACTTGGGGGAAAAATCCATAGAAGAAGAAAAAGGGTTCAAGAACAACTCAGAACTGTTAGCACTTTGGTGTGCAAAGGTGACAGAGGCAGAAAAGAGAGGCTGCTCCAGAGAGACTTTCCTTGGAATGAGGGGTTCTAGAGAATAGGGAGTATGCACAATTAAAAATACTGCTGAAAGAAAAGACAGCACTCAAGAACTTGACATGTCTTCATAAAAGTGACTTACAGACCTCCATAATGACAGAAAGGGTGCACTGAAGATAGCGCTTCAGTAAGTGACTAGACCACCAATGTTAAAACTTGTAATAAAAGCAAGATGTAAACATTTGTGAGAGTGATAGTGTTAATAAAAGATAAAGACATAAAAGAATATTTTAAAAAATGAATTAGGAAATAAATAAACTTCAGGAGGAAGTTCTTTACAGTGAGGGTGGTGAGGCACTGGAACAGGTTGCCCAGGGAGGTTGTGGCTGCTCCCTCCCTGGAGGTGTTCAAGGCCAGGTTGGATGAGGCCTTGAGTGCCCTGTACTCGTGGGAGGTGTCCCTGCCTATGGCAGGGGGTTGGAACTAGATGATCCTTGAGGTCCCTTCCAACCTTACGATTCTATGATTCTATGGTTCTATAAGTATTCAGCTAAGCCGCACTGGATCAGTTTGATACAGTTTGAACCTTTCTGAGTGACAGTTGATATTGAAGATTGAAGCCACAGCTGTAGGATTCTTCAGAGTGGCAAAAACCAAAAAGAGACAGAGTTTCTGCCATGGAGATTTCAGCACATTAAAAAAAAAAAAAATCCACATGCTACATATTGAAATAGAATTCCAGATGAAAAAAAAATTAGCAGCAAATTATTTCTTGTACGTTCTCATTGCTTCATAACCTGTTAGCATTACCATCCCACCACATTTGCATAAGAAAAACTTCATAGTTTATCTTAGAGTTAAGTGGAAAATAATGTAATTGTTCTAAATTTAACATTATATTCTCAGGATGTGTTGCTCCCAGTGCCCCTTTTAATTGCTATTCCAAATGGTTACAAATATTGATTAGCAAGACTCGCTAATGCCTACATAAGTCTGAACCACTCAGTCTAAAATATTTGTTTTTTTTTTTCTCAAGTGCATTCTTATGTTTGCAGAATCACAGAATGCTGCAGCTGGAAGAGACCTCAAAAGATCATCCAATCTAACCCTTCTGGCAGAGCAGCATCACCTTTACCAGATCACACAGGAAATGTTGACAGGAACCTGAGAATTTTTTCTCCAAACTTTAATGTGGCTTTTATTTCTTTACAAATCTTCTTCACTTTATAGAGTTAACTGCATACCACAAGAGTGTAGTTCCATTAACAGAGCTGATCAGAAGGGAAAAGTAAAATTAAGTAGACATTAACACTCTACAATTAAAGACAGGTGGATTTCACAGTCTCCAGACAAATTGTAGTGGTTATTTTATAAACTGCA
>VWYK01130989.1:2326-13434 GCA_013399775.1 Semnornis frantzii | reverse complement strand
CCCTTCCAATCCCTAACACTGTGATTCTGTGATATAATTAGCTCTTATTTGTTGACTAGTTGTGAAAAAATAAGCAAAACCAAAACCCAAAAAGCCCAACTGATGGAAAAGCAGCAAACTCCTTTTGAGCAGTGTTTAAGAGAACTGAGAGAGTCCATGGCCTAAGGTAGGAGCCCCCCAACCCTTTTCCTCTGAAAACAATTTCAAACACTTCCATCTGGGGCAACAGCCTCCATGCCAGCAGTAAGTCAAGCACAGTGTACCCAGCGACCTTCAGCTCCTGCCTGCTACCTTCTGCCTACCCATCTTCAACTGGCTCTAAGCTTTCAATGAATCAAGGTCTGGAGTACTATCTGCCAGCTGCACAAACTACATAACACAATCAGAGAGAATTCTGGCAGTGCTTTTACTCATTTCCCATTTTCTATTCTTCTCAGATGGGTTTTTCAGATATGCCTTCCCAAATTTCCCCCCTATTTTAGCTACCCTCTTAAATCTTCTTTCTGTTTCCTGCAGACTGATCTCTGACAAAGCTCTTCCCTCTGACAAAGCTATTCCAAGAATTACTAAGCTGCAAATCACTATTGAAGAGAAACTAAAGCATTTCACCCATAAAACTCAACCTGAGCTAAGCCTGATTTATCTTTAAGAAGCAAAAATTACCACTCTTAAAGTAGGCACAGAAAACTTTGGGAAGAGAAGGTGAATCACTCACTTAGAGCAAAGCTAAATCCTGATGCAGGTTCCAAACACAAGAGAGACCTCATCAGTGTTTATAAATATGTGCAGGTGAGTGCCAGGAGGCTGCAGCCAGCGTCTGCTGGGTGATGCCCAGTGCCAGGACAAGGGGCACTGGGTGGAAGCTGAGGCAGAGGAAGTTTAATTTAAACATGAGGAGGAATTTTTTCCCTGTGAGGGTGGCAGAGCCCTGGAACAGGCTGCCCAGGGGGGTTGTGGATTCTCCCTCTCTGGAGAGATTCAAAACCCACCTGGATGTGTTCCTGTGTGATCTGCTCTGGGTGATGCTGCTCTGGCAGGGTGCCTGGTCTGGATGAGCTTTGGAGGTCCCTTCCAGCCCCTGACATGCTGTGATTCTGTGGGAGCCACAAAGATGCAGTGGAACATCTCCTGTGAGGCCAGGCTGAGGCAGCTGGGGCTGGCAGCTGGCAGCAGAGGAGCCTGAGGGCTGCCCTCAGTGCTGTGCTAAAGATGTGCAGGGCAGTGTGGGCAGGACACAGCCAGGCTCTGCCCAGGGGTGCCCAAGGGCAGCACAAGGGGCACTGGGGGCAAGCTGGAGCAGAGGAGGTGCCAGGGGAACAGGAGGGCAAACTTTGTCCCTGGGAGGGTGTTGGAGGCCTGGAGCAGGCTGCCCAGAGAGGTTGTGGAGTCTCCTTCTCTGGAGCCTTCCCAAGCCCACCTGGCTGTGTTCCTGTGTGCCCTCCCCTGGGTGATGCTGCTCTGGCAGGGGGCTTGGACTGGATGCTCTCTGGAGGTACCTTCCAAGCCCTAACACTGATTCTGTGCTATTTGCATTTGTGCTTTCCCAGGCTGTACTGCTGGTGCCATCATTTCACATCTACATTTAAGGCCCAGCAAGAGCAGACAGAGCTGCAAAGGGAAGTGCTTCTAAATGTTATGGTCTTTATAAAGACCTCCCCAAAGCCACAAAGCAAAATGTTTTTCTTCTAAAGCCTATCAGCTGATCTTCTCTCTAACAGATTGCTTCTTCCAGGGAAGGCTGACTGCATGCTACACTGTTCCATGCTGAAGTCAGAGCCAATTATCTGCCTGCTTATAATCTACCTGTAAATTGTGAAGTCTGCCATTAAGCAGCTACATGTTGGCTGTGGGTGTTAGAATCTGTCAGTCATGGGAAATGATTTAAATTGGTAGGTTTCTTAGACAGTTATTTTCTTGCAGGTATCAAACCACTTGCATCTTTTTAAAGAGGGTACAAAAAACTTCAGCCACCCCTCTGAAAAAGCCACCAACAGCTCAGGGAACTTGTGGGTTTGTTCCCATGGACAGTTCTGTGTCCTTGAAGGACACATGGAGTTTTCTTTCTGTGAGTGATTTTTCTCTCTGGTGATTAAAATTTCAGGACCAGAGAGTTACAGATTTCCTAGTAGAGAAAAAGAGATACACAAACTAGTCAGGAACCATTTCCCTTCAACGAGTGGGATATAATCTCTGCCAAGGGCAAGAGAAATTCCCTGCTGGGGGAGAGCCTTGATCCACCTAGGCCAGCTGGGAGAGCCTGCATGACTTGCCATGCTCTGCAGTCCTCTCCAACATGCACTTCTCTTGGATTAGAGATATTAGTGCAGACATCTCTGCCTGATCCCTCCCCTCACTATATTTCCATGGACTTGTTATCCGTGGATTTCTCTAATCCCTTTCTGAACAGGCTGAAGCTGTCTATCTTCACAACCTCCTGAGACAGTCAGTTCCAGAACTTCACTGCCACAAAAGTGCTCTTCCTTCCCACGTTCTGAACAGATTTCCTTCCAGTCCCAGTGAGTTTCAGAATTGAAAAGGGTCTGAAATTAAACTGCTCCTTTGGTCTAAGCAAAGCCTCAGACCTCAGAAAGCACAGGATGACAGCACAGGATGAGACACTGCTTGCTTTTTTTCCTGTGCTTTTCCAGCTCACCACCATGCCTGTGGCATTCCCCATCCTGTGCTTTTCAGCACTGACACACCACAGCTCCCTGAACCCACAGATCTTCCCTTGCAGTCAGTCTCTCCATTTGCCTCCAGCTGTAGGGCATGAAGGCTGCCCTGACTCCTTGCATGGGCATCAATGGCAGCAAGGCAGGCTGAGTGCATGGCACAGCCCAGCCAAGCCCTCCCCGGTGCGGATTGAAGCTTGCCACTTGGTCCTTGCTCAGACCCCTCCCTGGGAAAGCAGCACAAAAGCAAAGGAGAACATCACATCTGCAAAGAGGTAGTGCCAAGGAAAGGCTGATGCCATGGCATGCTGTGTCCACAAGCTTAATTTAACTCTTGAAGCTAATCTGAGTGCAAGTGTAGGAAGCAAAGATCTCTCCAAGCTCAGAGAGGTGCATTGAACTCCCTTCTCTTGTGGCTTCTTACTAACACAGAGAGCAGTCTCAGTAAGTGGCACATAGAAATGTCTGTGATGGGGTAAGGAATGCAATGGATGAAGAGGACAAAAAAGAAAAAAAAAAGAAGAAGCCTGGTTCTGCAAATAAATTCCTTAAGCCAGAGACCTGAAGCAGGCTGCCCAGAGAGGCTGTGGAGTCTCCGTCTCTAGAGACATTCAAAACTCACCTGGCTGTGTTCCTGTGTGCCCTGCCCTGGGTGACGCTGCTCTGGCAGGGAGGTTGGACTGGGTGATCTCTGAGGTCCCTTCCAAGCCCTAACATTCTGTGATTCTGTTTCAAGTGTTTCTTAGGACTGGAATCTAAGCAGGTGCCACTTGGAGGCACTCTTATACTGTCCTCACTTCCAATTTCTTCAGAGTCTTCCATGCAGGGAAAGTCTTTTTTAATTTTTTTTTTTTTTAATTCTTTTTTTTTTCCCCTCCTAATAATCATCAAGAAATGGGTAATTAACAACGGTTTGGATAGTTAAACTTTGACATTACTTGTATTTATTACCTTGTAATTTTATCAGAGGTAAACAGTCCCCTAGACTCGCAATCAAAGCGACTTAATTCCCTTATGCAAGGGGTGATAAAGCCTCCTCCGTGCTGCAGCCCTGCTTCACACAACCAGTTAGAAAGGCTTGCAAACCACAAACTTGCACAAATTGTTCACTTGAAAACTCTGTGGGGTTTTATCTCTTTGGATGTGAAATCAAACACCCAGCTCATAATTACATTCCAGGCATGGTTAAATGGTATCCAATTGTCTGGGAGAGGCAGAGCGAAGCGTTTCTGTTCCACGGGCACGTTTTGATTGCATGGTAGATGTGGCACCTTGGAACACAGTCTTCCTTGTGTTTGGAGCACTGCATTTCTTACACAGATGCCCAGCTCTGACCATTACTCTCAGTCCAAGCAGAGCTGGCATCTTGCAAAGCAGATGTGCACCCTTTTAAACTTGGGAATGTGATGTGTTCATTCATGTCCCACAGTTCACCAAAGGAAGGAAAGAAACACAAAGCAGCTAACAAGAAAGCTTGCCCATGGCTCACGAGACAGTGGGTTGCATATCTGCCAAAGCCTAAAAAGGGGGGGAAATAAAAGGGCCTGGACCATAGTGTTGTCCTTAGCAAAGGGTACAGAAAGGGAACTGGGTCTGCTAACAGGGGAGATACAAAGTCAGGACTCAGAAGCTCACGGATTGGGTCCAATTTCCCTTGAACCCAGGGCTGTGCCAACCATGCTCCTGTACCACCTCACACCTCTGCACTGGGTCAGCTGACTGAGATTTGTAAGGGAATGATACAGGATCCAGTTTCCTGCTCATTCTGCTAAGGGTGTGCCTCTAACAGCAGCACAGGACCTGCCCTGAGGGGCTGCTAGCAAGAGTCAAGAGAGGGGAGTCTGCCCTTTGACTCTGCTGAGACCTGACCTCCAATCCTGCCTCCAGGGCTGCTGTCCCCAGCAGAAGGAGGACACAGAGCTGTGGAGGGAGGCCAGAGGAGGCCACAAAGATGCTGGCAGGGCTGGAGCAGCTCTGCTGTGAGCACAGGCTGAGGGAGCTGGGGGGGTTGCAGCCTGCAGAGGAGAAGGCTCCAGGGGCACCTCAGAGCTGCTGCCAGTGCCTGAAGGGAGCCTGCAGGAAGGCTGCAGAGGGACTTGTGCTGAGGGGGTGTGAGCCAGGCCAAGGGGCAATGGTTTGGAGCTGAGGACCTGCACTGAGGTGCTGCTGGTCAATTCCACCAGCAGGGCCTTATGGCAGCTCAGCAGCAAGCAAACAGCAATTTTCCAGTGACTGATGCAGCTAAACTGCACAGCTGCAAACACTTTTGACCAATGCATGTTACTGGGAGAGATGAGCCTCATGTTCCAAAGAAACCCTTGCATATGCTCTAGACAAACATTAGGAATTCCTCAGAGTGAAGAGGATTAGCACCAACTATACTTGAGCACAGCAGAAGCCTAACTAGTGAGTGGTGAGAGCTAATTCCTGCCTAGGGAGCCATAAGGACAGAAGTGTACTTAAGGAGAATGATGGGTTTCAGCAATGTCAGAAAGAAGGCAGCAACTGGAAGCCACCTTCCTGGCAGGAAAGGAAGGAGCTGAAAGCCAGGGAAGTCAAGTGACACCAGAAGAGTAGGGAGAAATGGATATTAACCCTTTGGAAACCTCCTGCCTCTCCTTGAACCCATCTTTGCAGTATGCACTGAGCAGGGTTTTCTGTCTCCATTGTCTTCTTTCCTGACCCAGGAGCAGCCCCAGGAACAGTGCCAGAGCCCATGGCCCATCTCCAACAGCAAGCAAAAGCCAAAGCCTGCCCTTGCCCACCCCACCACCAGTGGCTTAGCACCCACCAGATGTGATGTCCAAATCAGACCTTACCCACAGGGGATTTTTTCTTCAGTGAATGTGTCTAGCATCTGAAGGGGGCTGCAGGAAGGCTGGGGATGGGCTATTGACAAGGGCTTGCAATGCCAGGACAAGGGCCAATGGGTTGGAAGTGGCAGAGGGGAGACTGAAACTGGATGTTAGGAAGACACTGGCACAGGTTGCCCAGGGAGGATGTGAAGGACAGAAGCACAGAATGTGAGCTTTGATTCTGTGCTTCTGTGCTCCACAACCTCCCTGGAGGTGTTCAAGGCCAGGTTGGATGAGGCCTTGAGCGACCTGTTCTAGTGGGAAGTGTCCCTGCCCATGGCAGGGGGTTGGAACTGGATGATCGTTGAGGTCCCTTCCTACCTTACCATTCTATGATTCTATGATCTACCTGAACTTGAAGCCTCTTTACTGTGCCTTTTGATTGTCTCTTTTCCTGCTCAGGACATCTAAGCCAGCCATGGGCAGCACGTGGATGTAATTGCCTGTGACAAAGCAGTGGGGACAGAGCACAAATGTTCCCCACACCCTGTAGCAGGAGTTTCAGAGCTTGCCTCACTCTTTATAGCTTGTTTGTTTTGAACCTGCCACCTCCTACTCAACCCTCTATCTTCAAGCACTTGGCATGTTTTTTTTTTTCCCTTTCCCCCTTGCCTTGTTATTTATTTAGTTTCTGGGTTTCACTTTATCCCCACTCTTTCCTTCTTGTTCTTCTCCCCCACTTTTTTTTTTCTGCCCTGATTTCTACAGCTCCCTTTCTCATGTCAGCAATGCATTAGTGGCATTCAAATATTCTCTGAAAATGAAGCAGGAATTGGAAAACCACATCCCCTAAGAGGCAGAGTTTCTTCTAGGTCTTATTCTGCCCTGGCACTGCTCAAATGCAGAACTGTATTGAGTTCAGGGAACTGAAGTGGCTGCTTTGCCACGTTTTTGCCCACACTCCTCTCTGCTAAAGACTTTCTGTACACACAGCAAACTAAAGACAGAAATAGAACATCACCTAAGCCAGGGATTTATCCCAGGGAAGTCAGATTTCCTGAGCACACAGGAGTGCCTGTCAATGAACTACACAGAGGTGGCTGTAAGAAGCTGCTCCACCACTTCCATCACTTCAGACGTGGCTTTCTGAGCAGCCCTCCAGGAAGGATTGTCTGGAGTCAAGGCCTCGGCTGTAGGTGGACAGTAGGGGCACCAGACCCTGGCATTAAAGGCTTAGCAAAGATCCTTTCTTAGCCTGGCCACCATTTCATGGTAGAGCAGCAGGCACCTCCAGCCTAGAAGGACAGACCTCCAGCACAAGAGAGCTCACCTCCACCTGCTCACCTCTGTTTGGTGATGTTACCAGAGGACAGCAAAGGCTTTTCTGCAAGCTCCAAGTCTCCTTTTAACTGTTGTGTCACCCACTCCTAGGTCACCAAACGATTCCTGCTGGTGATTTCACAGCCAGACTGGTCCCCAGTGCTCCTCTGAGAAGCCAGGTGGTGGATGCTGAAGCGACCAGACAGAGCTGAGCCTGTGCACCAGGGCACTGCTCACACAACCCACCTGCTCCAGCAGGGCTTTGCTGTGCTCTCACACCCAGGCTTCCCCATGAGATGCTGACTGCTTTATAAAATACTGACAAGAAGCAGTATACAAGAAATTACCTATTCAGCATCTCTTAGAGAGGATAATTGACAGTAGTCACTTAACAAGTAAAGATGTTTTGAATGATTAACGTTGGGGAGGATGAGTTAGAGAATCTCTTCATTAATTCTGTATGAAATTAACCTTCCTAACCCTTACAGGCTGAGAACTGCTTTTGCAAAACACTGCACACGAGCCTGAAGCACAAAGGAGGGGTTTCTTTTCTTTCCATGGCTAGTCACAACTGCCACAAAACACCTCTGGCATCTGGAAGAGCTTTGTTGTCTTCTTCAAGACAACATCCTAAGGACATTTCTTCTTTGGTCAGGAGTGACTCACTCTGTCACCATCATCACCTTCTCATTTATCACACATCTTTCAAAACCCAAGGAGAGTGACACAGAGCACTTAGGAGGACAACATTTTCTCCCCTGGAGGCAGGCAAGCAGGGCAGCACCTTGCCCAGCCATGTCACAGCACTTTCAGCCTTGTAGCTTTCATAGAATCATAGAATGGTAAGGTTGGAAGGGATCTCAAGGACCATCCAGTTCCAATCCCTTGCCATAGGCAGGGACACCTCCTACTAGCACAGGTCACTCAAGGCCTCTTCCAGCCTGGCCTGGAACACCTCCAGGGAGGCTGTGGAGCACAGAATCACCTAATGAGATCAAAGATCCCATTCTGTGATTCTGTGCTCCACAACCTCCCTGGGCAACCTGTGCCAGTCTCTCACCACCCTCACTGCAAACAACTTCCTCCTAACATCCACTTTCAATCTCCCCTCTGACACTTCAAACCCATTCCCCTTGTCCTGCCATTCCCAGCCCTTGTCAATAGTCCCTCCCCAGCCTTCCTGCAGCCCCCTTCAGATCCTGCAAGGCCACTCCAAGCTCTCCTGGAAGCCTTCTCCTCTCCAGACTGCAGAGCCCCAACTCTCTCAGCCTGTCCTTAGAGCAGAGCTGCTGCAGCCCTCTGCTTTGTAGGACCCAGGTGGATCAAACCCTGAGCAGTGTGTCAGAACCCAGAGCTGACTCTGCTAGGACAGGAGGGCTGACCTGAGAACTCTTGGGGTCTCTTCCCCCCTAAATGACTCTGCAACACTTCAATCCCAGGATAATCAACTTCCATCCAACATTCCATCACTACAGTTTATGTGCTTTAGGCTAACTCTGCCTTCTCTCAAGTACTCCAGCTCTCCCTAATCCTACAACAGTTGAGGGCAGAGTCATTCACTAAACTGCTTCCATTTCCACCAAACTAACTCAACCCTGCTCGCTGTCTCCTCCAGCAGAGCTGATGGTGACCTAGCACAGCAGCCTGCCACAGAGACACAAAATCATAGAATGGTAAGGTTGGAAGGGATCTCAAGCATCATCCAGTTCAGCCCCCTGCCATAGGCAGGGACATCTCCCACTAGCACAGGTCATTTACATATACAAATATTTCCCTTCTTACAATGTCTTCCTTCCAGACACACTACAGACATTTTGGTTGATACAAGAGCATCACCTGGAGAAATGCCAATCACTTGGATACAATTCTTTCAACACTTTGTGGCCTTCAGTAGCCACATGGCACTGGCAGCCCCTTTGAGCAGACTGTAAGCAGTCTCTCATAGAACCATAGGATCATAGAATCACAGAATCACTAAGCATGGAAAAGACCTTTGATACCATGGAGCCCAACAAAAACTCAGCTACCATGACCACCAAACCCTGTCCTGCAGCACCACAGCTACAGCTCCTTCAACACCTCCAGGGATGGAGACTCCACCACCTCCCTGGGCAGCCTGTTCCAACCCCTCACCACTCTCTCACTAAAGAAGTTCTTCCTCATGTCCAACCCAACCCTCCCCTGGCACAACTCAAACCCATTTCCTCTCATCCTCTCACTGCTTACTTGGGAGAGGAGACCAACCCCAGCCTCACTGCAACCTCCTTCCAGGCAGCTGTAGAGCAATGAGCTCTCCCCTCAGCCTTCTCTTCTGCAGACTGAACACCCTCAGCTCCCTCACTGCTCTTCATAAGGTGCACCTCTCCCCCAGCCTCACTGCTCTTCTCTGGACACCCTCCAGCCCCTCAATGTCTTTCCTGTCCTGTGGTGCTCAGAACTGAACCCAGTACTCAAGCTGTGGCCTCCCCAGGGCTGAGTCTAGGGGCACACTCCCTGTCCCACTCCTGCTGGCCACACTGGGTTTGACCCAGGCCAGGATGCTGTTGGGTTTCTTGCCCAGCTGGGCACACTGCTCATGCTGAGGTGGCCATCCCCAGATCCTTTTCCACCAGGCTGCTCTCCTGTTGTGTAGAAGACAGCCGTCTGGAAATTCCACACAGGAAATTTCCACACAGGAAATTCCAAGCCAAAGAACACTGCAACATCAGGGCCCAGCTGACCTAAGTCTTCCCTTTAGCCTGAAAGTAGCAAGCACCAACTTTCCTCATGCTGCATTCCCTATAGATCTTCACTCAGACTTTCAGTGCTCACACATCCTCCCCAACACTCCCTTTCATCCTTCACGACACCAGAGCCCTCTGCAAACAATGCAGTGCTCACCTGCTGGGATGCAGCTGCAGAAGGCAGAATTCCCTCCCAACATCCTGCACCAAACACAAACAAAGCTGAAGCATCCTAATTTTGTCCTCTATCTTGAAACTCTTAAAGATTAAGAGGGACCTCAGAGCTGCCTTCCAATAGCTGAAGGGATCCTGCAGGAAGGCTGCAGAGGGACTTTGCATGAGGGGGTCTAGAGACAGGACCAGGGGATTAGAGTGGAGCTAAGGTTAGAGTGGAGCTGAGGAAGAAGTTGCTGAGTGTGAGGGTGGTGAGAGCCTGGCACAGGCTGCCCAGGGAGGCTGTGGCTGCCTCCTTGCTGGGGCCAGCAGGCCAGGCTGGATGCAGCTGAGTCTGGCTAAGAGGTGTTTCTGGAGCAGCTGGCTCTAGCTGAGAGCTGTTCTGGGCATGGTGGGGAGGTTGGAGCTGATGAGCTCTGAGGTCCCTTCCAACTTGAGCCATTCTAGGGTTCAATGATTCTGTGACCAAAGTATATCTAAGAGGAAATCAATAGGTAAAAGCTTAGGGAATAAAGGTCCACAGGCCATGGGTAGAACCTCTCCATGAATGTTTTGCTTTTCTGTGTTTATCCAAAACCCAAGGAAAGGAGTGTGCTAGCAGGGCAGAACAGTTTATTGCTCCAAGGCTAAAAGAAGCAAGTCTGAGCTACAGACATCAGATCAGAGCACAGCATTCCTATCTCAGCAGCCTGTGAAGCCCACGGTGCCCCAGGTGTTCTCAGAAGGGCTGCTGAGCAGCCTGCAGTGGAGGGACAGCCCCTGGCTCCCTGCATCCTGCTGCCAGCAAGGAGCTGGAGGCTGCAGTTCCCTGCACCCTTAAGACAACACAATTGCTTGGATGCAGCAACATCTTGTGCAGTTCACGAGGCAGTGATCAATCCCTGATTGACAATTCTAATTAGCAGCTCTCTTATGTGCAAGATGATAGCATTTTATAGTAACTTTCTGCTGCCTCCTGAAGCTCTGCAGCCACCTCAGCTGAAACAGGGTGCTTCACAGATCACCTGATGCCCAGAGCTGTCAGTTCAAGATGTCAGTTGCAAGCCAAGTGTAAGGTCCTGCACCTGGGTAGGCACAGTGCCAAGCACAGCTCCAGGCTGGGTGGGGAATGGCTGAGAGCAGCCCTGAGGAACAGGCCCTGGGGGTGTGGGGTGAGGAAAAGCTCAAGATGAGGCTGCAGTGTGAGTGCAGCCCAGACAGCAACTGTGTGCTGGGCTGCAGCAAGAGCAGTGTGGGCAGCAGGGCAAGGGAGGGGATTCTGCCCCTTGGCTCTGCTCTCCTCAGACCCCAGCTGCAGTCCTGGGGGCAGTTCTGGAGCCCCCAGCACAGGAAGGACATGGAACTGTTGGAGCAGGTCCAGAGGAGGGCACCAAGATGCTGAGAGGGCTGCAGCAGCTCTGCTGTGAGGACAGGCTGAGAGAGTT
>VWYK01130979.1:1940-13927 GCA_013399775.1 Semnornis frantzii | reverse complement strand
ATATAGTAAAGACGAGAGCTGAACACAGATTTTCTGACTGCTAGACCAGGGCGAAGATTGTAGGAACACTTGACTTTATTGGAGTTTGGTAGGCATGTGACCTCCCTATTGTACACCACCGATGTAATTCACACAGTATGGTCAGCTACAGCCATTTCCATCCAAATAACCAGATGTGGAATTCAGACCACACTAAGGAATGCTTCAGTGAGGACCATTCTACTGTTTTAATAATCATTCCAGCAAGCTCATCAGGGCATCAGTTGCAATGCATTTTTTACCATCTGGTTCTAATCAGTCTTTGTGTGGCACCATGCCTACCATACACAGGTTCCCTGCTGTAAAATGACATGTTACTGCACAGTGACTACTCATTATTCCACTCACTGTGTCCTTGCAATGTCATGCAGTGCCTGGAGGGGTGGGGGTGTGTCTCATAAATGAGCATGGAGTAATAAAAATGTTCGTAATGGACTTGACTTCATTACAGCTGACTGCAGTGGTTTCAGACAAGTTCTCCACATTGTAACAGTATCTGAGCATTACAGAGGACTTTTCTTAGCAGACAAATGTCCACTACCCTGTAGCAAACAGTTGAAGATGTGGAATGAAGAGCAGTAGGACGCAGTACTGATAAAGAAGGCATGATGCTAGTGGAGTTATGCACCTCAATTTTCCTGTGTAGGCTTCTTGTTTTAATAGGGAACCATGTTGGTAACACAAAGAGTTTAAAGGAAAGAAGTTCCCTTATAAAGATTCACAGTATACACTGTGTCCACAAATGCTACAAGCTAAGCGTGACAGAGGTTAAATTTCCTCTTTGAGCCCTTTAATTAAGATTCTGATAAAATCATCACCTACACTGAAGTACGCAAAATTTTACCAAAGGTAAAATACTGTGGACTGAGAAATCAAAGTAGAAAATCTCTGACCTACACATTAGACCATGTAATGCATGCTTTGTGAGAAGGGGTATGCATAAGTAGGAATCCTTTTTTGCTAGTGGAACTGTACACCTAATAAACCTCTGCACAGTGAATCTTGCAAATATCTCAAACGTTCAGCCTTGTGACTTCAAACTTTCATTTCCAGAAAGGATGTTTATGGCCTCTTATACACAGCATTTTAAATGTGTACAAAAACTATGGTCTGAATATTCCCAGTAAAAACTTTCAGCCCACAAGATGAAAGATCCCCTTCAAGATGGAAATATTTAAAGTCTATTCTAAGGGATCCATTCTCTCCTCAATGTTAAAGTGTAAAATGTCTGTTGACATAACTGGTATTACAGTAGTATAAAACAGAGGTAAGTGAAATCATGAATAAAACAAGAAGATTTGTTCATGCAAGTGAATTTCAGATGAGTAAATGCTCAAAGATTTTCCTCTCCCTCCAAATAAAATTATTTTAATAAGATAAATGAACCATGCACTGATTATGCACAGGCCTTGCAGGTCCACACACAAAGCTGTTTGTTGCATTCAGGGCAGGACATTTTGGTATACCAGCCCTGTTTCCTTTATTCCCCCAGTGATCTTTTCTCTGGAGCTCTCTCCCCATGGTCTCACTGTCCTCTATGCTCTTCTCAGGTGCCAGATGCTTTTTCCAGAGTCTGACCTGGACCTGCGGAGGACCCTGAGGTGGTAGCCCTCACATCTGTCACCATCTGGTGCACCTCTTGCCCCATTGTGGTCATAACTCTGATTGTAGCACACTAGCATGTACTTGTAGCTGACAGTTCATGTGGATGTGGGTGCTCTGGACAAAAAACATCTTCTCCCCAAATCATGTTTGTCTTAACCTTTAAGGACTGTTTGGTTTATCAAGATAGTTTCACAACAAGGATTAGGTTTAATCCTGTGTAAACACATAGAAGGGATTTTACAACATCCGTTCATGCTTATTATACACCTACAGAGGAGATAATTTCACAGTAATTATGCCTATGTCTGTGATTAGTACCAGACCCTGAATGCCATTAAAACACTGCTACATGACACATTTTCTATTTTATTCGCAGCAAAGTGGTCATC
This sequence comes from Semnornis frantzii, assembly GCA_013399775.1. Taxonomy (NCBI): domain Eukaryota; kingdom Metazoa; phylum Chordata; class Aves; order Piciformes; family Ramphastidae; genus Semnornis; species Semnornis frantzii. Next base: position 11,894 of record VWYK01130979.1, on the reverse strand, counting down.
TGAAAGGGGGACATTATCCTTTGTCTTCTTGGTTACTTTTCCAGCGAGGACAGAACCTTGCTTAGAATAAGGAGAAGCCTCTCGTTTCGATATTTTAGAATATCTTCTGTAGGTACAGTAGTGACAATAATAATTTACAAAGACTGCAGAAATCTTTGATTTATGCTCCAAATTGTACAAATCAAGGACTTCTGGGGTATCTATCAAATGCCAGGAAAACCTCCCTTTTCCTGAAGTATTTAAGTCATCTCCACTACATGATTCTGCTGCTGTTACTACATTGGGTGGCACTACTTTCTGAAAAAAAACAAAAGAAAACAACAAAACCAAATAAAACCCAAAACCTTTGAGTTATACTGTGCTTCTTGCAGAAAAAAAGTACCTAGAATACATCTCTTATGAATGTAATTTGCAGATGTCAAACACCATGTAAATATTGCGACACGAAATATGAATCCTCAAAAAGATTTTGCACTTTAGAGGTAAGCAGTGACAGTTCATGGTGGAAGCAGTAAAATCCTTCACATTTTGAAAGTAGAACCATTGGGAACATGTGAGTAGGGAATCTGTGCGCTCACTGAAACACAGCTCATCTGGTCTATCATTTGGCATGCACTGTTCTACAATCTTGTGAAAATGAAACTCTAGGGAAACTAAGATTACAGCACCTACTTCAGAGACTTCCTAAGCATTTTCACATTACACAACAAAGTCACTTTGGCTCCTTTGGGTGCTTGACTTATTGCAACCTTTTGCCTAGGCCATCCAGAGGCATCTGAAGTATGGTAGAAAGAGGACAACTGAGGCAGAGATGATCTCCAACTGAAGGAATCGAGAAGAAGGAAAATTAAGGAAATACTTCTCAGAGTCTAGTCTATTAACAAGGTCCCAACATTCAAATTTCTAGTTAAGATTCCAGCAGATTCTGTGCATGAAAGATCACTACGTATCAACTGAGAAAATTATTTTTCCATCGTTATTGCTTCCCAATGTTACATAGCACATTGCCAGGCTAATTCAAGTAAATCTCCTACCAGCGGTTCAGTAATTCTTGTAGAAAATGAAGTGAAATTTGCTGTTGCCACTATATGTGCAAATTTTTCCTGCATTTTATCAGTTCAGTTCAATGGTATACTTTAGGTAATTAATTAGGTCACAATTTACATCACATGCCTATTACATTTCCAGTTCTTAGAGAAAGTTAAGGTTCAAAGCACAAACTAGGAGAAAAAGAGACCTTAATAGTCACTGAGAGTCACAGGAGTTGTGCAAAAGCACGAAGGCTAAATTTCAAAGGTAAAAAGATTTCCCTTCACTCATAAAGTGCCCTGGGTAAAAATCTAGTTGCAATGTTTTGCTACTGTACCTGTTCCAGACATTTGACCAGGTAACTGTACTGGACTTGGGTCTGAGTGTGACAGGCAAAACCCTGGAGCTTGAAGAACCAGGCAGCCAACACCTGCAGCTGAGGATACCCCCTGCGGTGTCCACCACTTTCATTCTTCACATTCCCTGTGACTGTTGAGCTTCATAAGGCCGAATTTTGGCAACTTCAGAGCAGATTTTGTCATCCACAGTTCAGGGGAGATGGCATTAAAAAAATGCACAGGTGAAGGCCTTGAGAATGAAAATGGTTCTTGGTAAGCATCCTGAGAGAGATGCTGAAGAGGACAGTTTTTCTTCTATGCCTTCAGTGCCAGCAAAGCTTGGATCAGTGTTCACAAGCAACAACATCTTTAAAGGACAGAAACTTTAGATTTTTGTCCCGCTTTTATTCAGAGTGGTTAAAAACAAAACCAAAAACCCCGCAACAAAACAAAAAAGCCAACAACCACCAAACAAACAAACAAAGCACAAAACCCCCCCAACAACCAAGCAAATGCAAAAGAAAGCATGGTAGTTCTTTAATAGGAATTCTGTTCAGAAACATCACCAATTAAGTATATACATTCCAACTTCTTATTTTCTCTCCTGAGGACAAAGCAAACGACTCCAAATATATTCTCTGCTGAAAACTGCAATTGCATAAGAAGGCTTCTACCATATCTACTGTCTTAAAGAACTTAAGCAGAAATACGGATCTAATTAAACCACACAAACTACTGTGAGATGCCATCCTCTCCCATTTGTCCTCAGCAGTCAGCAGGTGGTGGGTCACTTAGCACTCTGGCACAAAGGCAGACAAACATAAAACTGGTCCCCAGGCTGTAGGTTGCCACAGCAATGTTTCTTAGCTGTGGCTGTGCAAATAAAGAGGTACACAAGGAAGACCCCTGACTTATGGGGGTGTCTGAGTCCAGGGCAAGTGTAGGAGTTACAGTCCTTTAAAGGAGTTTCACAGCAATTTCTATGACAATAAGATTTACAAGTGTTCATAGGGTTTGGCCTCCTTCCGCACTGCCAGTGCCCCAGGTGGCTTGTGGACTGCATTCTGTGGCAAAGCAGAAGCACCTTCATCATCCCTTATACACTCAACCCATGGCAGCTGTATCCCTCCCTGTGCAGATTTATTGTTTGCCCTGGCACTGATTTGTGGTGAATGCTATTCGTATTCTATTCAGGTTCTTATAACTTGTCCTTCACATTACTTTCTGTGAGCCTGTTACAGCAAAGCTTATTTTGCAGTCTATGTCAGTCGCTGGGTTTTTTGCACGTGTTATGGAAAGGTAATTTTTGGTTTGCTCAGGATGTGTGTGAATGATCCTGCGTGTGATAAAAGGTTCCCACTGCACGTCCTACTTGTATGCACATTAGAGAGCCACGTGTCTGCAGCGGTCAGGATGTGTGTTGTGGCTAGTCTCTGTTCTGAGGTTTTTGTGGTTTGGGTTTCAGTAAATTTCTCAAGGTTTTGCTCTGAGGTTTGGGGATTATTTTTTTGTTGTTGCCCGTTTTTGTATAAGTAGGATTTTTAAATTATTTTTGTCAATATAGTCCTTCTGTGGAATTGTATTGCACTGACCTAAAATTTCCCTGCTGAATGCAAGAAGATGGATTAGATGGTTTCCTGAGACCCTTGCAGCACTGCATTTCTGTAGCTCTGTGTTTTTACTGATGTTGGGGTGTGGGAGCCATACGGGAGGTGTTGATCTGTGCTGAATGCTCGCCTGTGAATTATAGTTTGTGTTTTGCCATCTGGCTGCCTGATAATTAGTCCTTCTTTTTATTAAATGAATGACACATGCCTTCCTTACCTCAGTACACATGCAAAATTACATATTTTGAAAAGGATTGTTTTCAACTCCAAAGAATAGGCAGAAAGCAGTGTCTTTCTGCAGTCACATGTATATCCTCAGACAAACCTCACCCTTGTTTGGACCTACATTAATGCTGGCATCATACTGTGGTATTGTGCACCCCAGGTATTGGATTACTGATTACATGATGTTTTGAATTTGTTACATACATACATACATACATATATATATATATATACACACTGAGCTCTGAATGTTATGTTATTGTGGTATGAAGCCGTGATATGCAGCTACATTTTCCTATATTCAACAAATAAAAGAAATGCTGTATTTGAGAGCATGTTCATTCTGTATATCCTCATCACTGCTCCATGTATTTACAGGAGACCCATTCCTGATGGGAGACCCATTCCTTCAGGAGAAACAGGCTGAGCATCAGAAATAGAAGAAATACCTGACCTCAGCTTCTGTGGTCCTATAGCTAGAGAAGTCTGTGATTCGTTATGGCATGTGAAATTAAGAAATTATTAGTTCAATAAAAATCTACCCCCAGTTCCTAGGGGAAAAAAAAATATCAGAAACCTTTATCTTCTCATTTATCAGGAAGCTCTTGGAAAAGGTTGTCCAGAAGGAGACGAAAAGCATTTTCTCACTGCATGCCTTTCCTCTCTATTTTGGGATGTTGGCTATCCAAGTCGGTCTTTAAGAGCTATAATTTGTGAGTCACTGTTTATTAAATTTACAGGGAAAATATCTTCATTGATATGTGTTTGGAGAAAGGCATCTTTGATTTATAAACTTGGAGAAGCTGTCTAGTTTTTTAAAAGGTAAATCCTTATTTAAAGAAAAACGCAACAGATTCAAAATTAAAGGTGTGTGTGACAGATTGTGAATTTGGTTTAATTACTTTTTCTTATCTTTAACACAAAATATAATAATTTGTGCAGCTTTCAACAGGTTAGCAATGGCCAAACTGCCTAAAAGACAACCCAAAGGACTGCTTCTGTTCAGTCACTGTGATTTTGGTAGTGTGAAAATCACCTGCCAGAAACTGATTTGAAGCAACAATACCTGCCATCAAATGGAGGTGAATAAAAATGTGCCATAAAGTCAACATTTTACATACATCTTGTGCAATGAAGGAGACTTTTAGCTATAAATGATCTAAGCAAGACATCCAAGAAGCCAAGAAAGAAACATCTGAAGGCATGTTCAGGTTTGTGGCGACCTCACATTTGATTCAGGCAATTCTTCTAAAGCGTGTTTTCTGAATTGTATAAGATGTAGCTAGCAAGTAGAATGGACTTATATAATTTGCCAAGGTAAAAAGAAAATGGTGTGCTACATGTGAGATCCATGTCCTGTTCAAAATAGGCTTATCTGGTTCGTAGTCCTCCTATGCATACACTTACGGTTCTCTACTGTTTCAGATTAAGGAAGATTTCCCCCCTGGAAATTCAGTACAATGGAAATGGTAATGTAGCTGCTTCTAATATATCTAGTATGTGTGGATTTTTGACATGACAATACCCCAGTTTGAATATATGAGGTAACAGTTAGATAGAATCAGTCTGAAAAGAAGATCTATTACATTTTTTTTCTTCATAAACATGTATATTTTTTATTCATAATCTTATTTGGAATTTTTGTCCAGTCTGGAAATGCTTTGAGTAGATCCAGGCAAACAAAGAAATAACTTTGCACTTCAGATAAATAGATTTCTGCTAATACCAATCCTGTACAGTCTCTGTGTAGGATTGGTATAGCAGAAATCTATTTATCAAGACAATTCACTGTGTTGTTTTCTGCATCTAATGCCCATACAAACTCCTGGCAACTGGATAAAGGTGTATTTTTACAAATCTTTTGACAGAGGATTAGGTACTTCAAAATACAGGTTTCCTGTTATGTCACTGAAGTTGCAGATGGTTTCAAACATAGATCAGCTGAGGAAGTAGTCAGACATGCTCAGGAAAAGCTACAAGTCCATGGCGCTTCTGAACTTCATCAGGGTATGACTTTTGTACCAACTCATTTTTTTAATGAATGCTCTAAAAATATGATGTTTCTTTTGATATCATAAAAAAAGATGTGGATCTGTTATTGTGAAAAATAAATGGAAACTTACACATTTGGCAACACCACTACTTTAGCTTTGCTTCAGCCATAATATGGGGATACAAAAGCAGTTTCACTTAATACTACAATGCAGAGAGGTGTGTATGAGGATCTGAATCCTGACATCAACAGAACTGATTGACAGTAATAGCAATAAGCCATATGTTTTTAGAAATATATTTTAGATTAGAAACCCCAAAAGATTTCCCTTGGAGCATAACAGCTAGAAACTGCAGGCTAGCCTGGCAGGCAACAAGAACCTGAAAACGCTTTTTCATCCTTTAGATGCTGTGATGTTCCCATCCCCATATTTGCTACAGCAGAAACTTGCCTTTCAGAATAATACTTGCCACTAGCTGCTATCTTTCAGTAAACCATCAGTACCTGCAATGCTCCTCCTTTTCGGTTTTAGAGTTTTCTGAAATGGATGGCAATGCTGGCACTGCCTTTTCCAGGGAGTAAAGTGCTTGTGGTGCATCACTCTGTGCTAATATGGGGCTATAAATCTCTATTTGCCCAGTAAATCCATGCCTGGCTGATAGCAGATATTATCCACAGTATTTTAGGATGCCTATTATCGTAACTAGTTTCTGACCTTGTAATGGCTTCTAGGAATACTATTTATGGTAATATGTCATTAGCCCTAAATGTGTTTATCAGAAGTGATTAGTAGTAATAATTGCCTATTATGTAAACAAGAAGTTACAGCAGCTTGTAAATGGATTTCTAATGATTTGTAGCTCCCTGCACATTAAGACATGAAGTCAGAGATCAGACTAATTTGGTAGTAATGACAATCTTTCCATGGTTTGTGACATTCTAATTTAATAATTACAAAAAACCCCAAACGGTTTAATAGGGGCATCCCTCCTCACTTCCCTACTCCTCCCTGAACCAGGTCACAGAGCTCCATGAGCAGCACAGGGAGATCAAATATCATCACTGTCTATGACCCACTTCAGACTGTGAAACAAAGTATTGTCTTACAGCACATACAGTCTGAGGATGACCTTCCTGCTTTGCTCCCAGGCCAGGATCATTCAGAAACTGGAAGACCATGAGCCTATGTACCTGAGGCACAAACTACAGTCTGATGCCATCCCCACCACCACTGCTGAACCCTCACAGCTCCTCTTACGAACTTGGCCGCTCACTGCTTGGAGACCATTCCAGTGACCCTCAAACCAGAGGCCAAATGGCCAAACGGCCAAACTGCAGAAGACTAACCTTGGCCTTCCCCTGTAAGCATTATCCAGTACATAGCATAGCTAATTTGCATCTACTACCAGAGGGCATCCAGAGTCGTCATATCAAATATATAGTTTCTTTACCTTAAAAAAACTCACATAATATCCAGAGTTGTGACAAGGATGAACAATATAATGTCCTGCTATTTATTACGTCTTTGCTGAAGCTTAAAACACCTCAAGTTGCCTCCTCAAGTTACAACATTTTAGTTTCATGAAATTCTGGAATCTAGCTAAAGGAAATAAAAAATATAATCTCGAGTTCCTTTCTTTTTCCTCTGCATTATCCAAACTGTCATTTCAAAACTGTCTAGGGCAAAACCCCTTAGGAAAACCAGACTGGCAAATGACAAAGGTTTCTTCTTGTTCTGATTAAAGTTAGGTTTGAAAAAAGTGTTGCATTTTACTTTGTTAAGAACAGGAGCCAGAAATCAGAGTGTGTATTCATCAGAAACATCTATTCATCTTAATTGCTGCCTGGTCACTTTAAAAAGCAACTACTCTAATCCCTGTGATGCAAATTTTGGGTTCTCCTGACACTCTATATTTGTGATGACCACGTTATTCATCACATAAAGAAGAAAAAACAAAGAGTCAGGCTCTAATTTCCCTGGCAGTGACATAAATCCACAAGGGCTAATGGAATTATTGTAGATTTATGGTCTGGTGAATACAGGATTTGGCCTAGCACCTCTATAAATTCTTCCCTAGCATACCAGGACGGCTATAGATATAAGTTCTGAGCTGTCTGGTTTCTCTGAGAGTGCAGGAGCTTTGTAGGTAGTTCTTTCTGGCTCTGACTGAACATGGTTGGTTATTTTCTTCCCCATTCCTGCCATTGAGTGGAATGATTCCTTTCTTACATACGTTAATTACTTCATGAGCTGCACAGCAGCTTGATTTGATGTCACTTCATTAAGTTGGGGAGACTATATAAAAGGTTGAATTGATTGCAGCTCATGTGAAGAGGAAGAAGCAAATTCGCAAGATCTTCAGTTAGCAGAATGGGAGAAAGATTCATGGCAGCCAGTGACTGCTGGCAAAGGAAGGTAAAAGTGAAACACAGCCTGAAAGTGAAATTCTTGATTTTAAATCATCAGAGGAGCAGTAGAATATAGCAATATCAATTGCTGATAACAAGCACTCCCTTTCTTGAAAAACATAGCTCTATGGATCACATATAACGTAAACTGCAAATGCCATTTGCATTTGTTCAAACATATGATCAGCACTGTACAACTGGCAGGATTAATTTTATGTATGTATGTAGTTTATTATTTTTTAAGAGTATTATTTTTTGTCAGCTTGAGGAAGTGTTAAGGTTTAAAGGGCGCTAAACAGTATTTCAGAAGTCTTTTCCTTGTTTGCAGTTAGAACTGTATCAGAGCTCCCGATGTGTGTCATACTTTTATGGTTACAGTAATAGAGGGGAAGCTAAAGGAATTGACAAATTCTGGAAAGTCAATAGAGTTCCATACCATGTTAGCCAATGTTCAGTCACCCAAACTCTTTGATTAGCTTGGCTTGACAGTATTCTTTTTCCAGAATAAATCATTTGATGGCTCTGAACAGCTTTGACCTTATTTTACCTTTAGGTTACCTTTACCCTTCCACTGTTTATCTTCTGAAGAAGAAATGCTCTTTTTAGAATAATAGCCATGGATTATGTGTCACAAACTTTCTCGGCACATTTAAGAAGGTACGTGATGTTTGACAGGAGACCAATTTGGTTGCTAACACACCAAAAGCATCATCCTTTATTAAAGAAAATCCTTTATGTCAAAAGCAGTTTTCATGTGATCACTATGATATCTGTAATATATGAAATAAACCCTTAGATTTCTAGCATGAGCCTTTCATACAGCATGAAGCAAAGAAACCCTCTGCTGATCTTGGTTGCCCTTGAGAAACACTAGAGGCTTTAGAATTATAACATAAAAATAGGAGCAAGTGACTAGCCCAAAGTGCACAACGCTTTACAAAACTAGTCTTTTCCTTTATATAGCAACTTTCAGCAGTTTTGCATAGCATCAGTATAATTGGCTTATTTAGCTTTGTTTCATAGAGAGGGAGAATAGCAAAAACAAGTTAAAAAGCCATAAGGACCCACCTTATTGAGGAGAAAAGAGTAGCATAAAGCAGAGCTCAGAGCTTTTGTTTCTTCCCTTGATCTTTCATCACTACAACATTATTTTAAAGAAACAGCCAGTACTGAACCTTCCTTTCGGGTCAGCCATATAATTTCAGAGCCCAGCTGCTGAGACATCTGGAAGTCAGCAGCCCAAGTGTGAGACACCCTCACTTCTTGCTGTGTGTCCTTTCAACGGCCACATCAGTCCAGAGGACCAATAAAATACAACTGTCTTTAGCTTTGTCCCCTCATTTTACTTCACAGCGCAGTCACTGATGATTTTGTGTATTTTAACTGAATGTACATTAGGGGGTTTGAAAGAAATCCACTGTTTCAGTATAGTGAATGAGGCCAGAGTATACAAACATCTTTCACAACGGTAGACTAGAAATATTCAACAGAGATTCCACTGGAGAGAATTAGGAACTAACGTTGATTATATAGCAGCTGTGTAGCTTTGTCTTGGAAGTTAACCACACAGCCTTGCCTTTCTGAAAGCATCAAGTGGCAACCAACATACATCTAGCCAGATCTCAGCGACTTGTGGGCAGATGACACAGTGGCTAATTGAATGCCTTGTGCCTTTTCCCAGTCACCCTTTCTCTCCTCCAGAAGGAGGACATCACACCTTCCTCTTTTTGACAAAACTAAAGTGTACATGCTGCTCACAGTAAGCCATAGTCTGCCCACTACTGCTTAGAGCTTCACCTCTCGTCTTGAGGGACCTATATACATACACATTTTTCAAAAGTACACTATATATAGCTGCAAAAGCTTAATTTGCACTTCTGTATTATACACACTTCTCCCAAATACAGTCTTTCTCCTCTGCTTTTTTATGGTAGACAATTGATACGATTGATACGCAGCTACTGTTAATTTCTAGTACATGTTGGTCGCCTCAGTGAACAGTAGTTTCTTGAGGAGCAAAGGAGACTGTACAGAACCAGCATAGAGACGGAGGCCACAAGGACTCCCTATGCTCTATCTGGAGAAATCACCCAGGGTCCCATCTCTTTCTTATCTCTGAAAAGAGGTAGCACAGATTAGCCATGACATGTGGGAGATTTCAGCCCTTTGTTTCATGGTGGTAAATTTTTATCCATTTTCATTTGTGTAAATGTTATAGGTTGAGCAACATTTGAGTGTTTGACAGCACTCCCAAAATGTCCTGACAAATGAGGTGCTACTATATTCTTTATTGCTTAGCTGGACTTTGGAACTGTAATGCTCCTTTATGTTCACTGTCTTAGCTCTTCTAAAT
>VWYK01130961.1:0-10730 GCA_013399775.1 Semnornis frantzii | reverse complement strand
CTATTTTTCTACCCTAACAATTTAGGTCAATGCCACTTAATATAGCCTAGAGTGAACCTGGAATATGACCAAAGTGTAGTATCACATTCAGAAAAGAATGTGATAAAAAGATATCATCTAAAAACATGTAAGGAATTACAATTATAAGGTTGCACTTCAGTGGGAAAATGCCATCTGATTTTGCTTTCAAATATAAACCCAGAAAGTCATGAAACAGATAACTTTCAAAGTATGCTAATTCTCCAGAATCCATGGGTGCTTCATGGGCATGGATTTGGTTTTGTTTAATGTGCAACTTCAGTGGCAGTCTTAATTTATTTTTTTTTTTTAGGGTTATTTTCTGTGCATTTTTAAAGGAAATAATGAATAATTCAATTTTAAAGAAGGAAGCATAAGAACAATTGATTCAATCTTTCCTTTTCACTGTATTATTTATGCTGGCTCTTTTATTTTTTTTTTCCTAAGAGGTAAATCTATTTTTCTATAAAGAACTAATACTTCTAGAACAATTGATTTTAATTAAAAAAATCTCAAAACATTGCCCAAGCACCGAGTCTCATTTTGTGAAATGAGCTTGATGAAAAAGTGGGAAAAGAGAACAAATGCATAACATTTGAATAACATTCAATAGTGATTTTTTAAAAAAAATATTACAGATTATTAGCAATTTTTCCTATGAGCTGTTCTATTAACCATAAGAAAAACACTAGTCTGGTAAAGGATTTAAAGAGCAGGAAAAAAGTCTCAACCTCTTTATAACAACAGAACTTTTAAACTCTACACCATGGCATCATTTTCCTTGGCCTTCCCCTGATCAGAGTCTGGGAGGTTTTGTAAAAGTAATCTGAACCAGAGGCAAATGATTTCTTCAACAATTCAAAATTATCTCTCACCACTTTCTATTTTTCTTAATAAACCAACTAACATTCATGCTCCATTCTACAGTACAGTATAGCATTATAGGTTCTTCGGGATTTGATTCTGCCCTTACTTTCCTTTTGTTTTCCTAAATTTGCCACTACCAATTTATTGTCCCTTATATTCACAGTGTTGTGAAAGAGATATGGGAGTCACTGGTCCTATAAACGTTTGTAATACACTCCTGCTAAAAGGCATGGTTCTTTTTTTCAAAGAAACACAGTAACTCAAAGTGAAAACGAAACTTCGCCCCCTCTCTTCAAATTATTTAGCTTTTGAAGGTCTTAACTTGTTTCCAAAACAACTCCTTTGCTATTCATTCTTTTATTTAGTCTCTTTTCTTATTTTTATGTTTTTTTGTGCTTAAAGTTCATGTTTTCATCTTCTCTCTGGAACAATGAGAAGCAAAAAGGTATAGTTTACAAAATGAAAGCAAAAATGCTCCAGCAAAACTGCCTCAGCCTGACAGCTGGAGCATTATAAATACTACCCTAATACCCAATATTGGGGTGGGGGAGGGGGGAAAGAAAGAGAGAGGAAAAAAAATAAAAAAGAGGAAAAAAAACAGGGGGAAAAAAAAAGTTAGGAAAATAATTGAGAGAGAACATTAAAGACAAACTGCCTTAAACACATTTTGTCAGAGAAACTCAGGAGCTGAATGTGACCTACCAACCTACTCTTCTTTTCTAACATCCTGTGCTTGTGTCTTCAATGTCTATTCCTAGGATTTGCATGCTGCTAAGCACATAAAAATCACAGAACATTGTTCAAGATCTCATTTTTAAATCCGTCATTTTCTGTTGTCTTCCAAAAAAATACTGTTACTAATATACACGTCAGGCACTGATGAGGTCTAAAAATCTTACCTATGTTTACTTGGAGATCTTTTAACTCAGCACTGGATATGCAAATCTTTCCTGCTTGAAAACTACTCACAGAAAGCTTACGCAAAAATATACTTTGTTTATGGCTTGGTTTGTAAAATGCCTTCACCTATCTTATGAAGACAATGGAATACTAAAGAAACAAATAGCAAGACGTTCTTAGAACAGTTTCAGTGCAATGATTTCTTCTATAAGGTACACATACCTATATTGACGTAGACTTATAGCTGTTGGTCACGATGTCCAACACAGAAGTCTAGTTTAGATATTGTGTCCAGGCTAGCACAACCTACTTTTGGTATGTTTCCTAACAAGTCTACTCCTTGTCTTCATAGAGACACCCCCAGGAGGTTTTCTTTTGTCCATAATGCTGCTGTAGCAGTCCAGATGTTTACCTTTTTTCCACTCCAGTCGGAAAAAACATGAAACATTTTCTCATTTCCTTGTGGGCAGAACTGAGCAGGTACAGCCAGGACAAAACTTTCACTAAGATCTGTCTGGCACCAGATGGAAAGGAGAAAATAACTACATTTGCTATAGAGACTGTCAGTCACGTTTTTGTTGCATCTTGGAACTGACCCTATCTAGATGACCTGTGTCACTTGAGATTACCTGAATTAGGCCTGTGTCATTGCAGCTACATGACACTGCTGCTGGTCACCTCGACCTTCTTTTCTATTCAGTATAGGACACAAACCAATGCTGACTTCATCCACAATTTTGACAATTTAGGCCAATGTCTATAAACTTCTGAGGGGTGGGTGTCAAGTGGATGGGGCCAATCTCTTTTTGGTGGTCCATGGCAGTAAGACGAGGAGCAACAGCTACAAACTGAAACATAGCAGATTTCACCTCAACATCAGGAGAAACTTCTTTACAGAAAGAGTAATGGAGCACTGAAACAGGCTGCCCAGAGAGTTTGTGGTATCTCCTTCTCTGGAGACTTCCAAAACCTGCCTGGATGCATTCTTGTGCAGACTACCCTGGGTGATCCTGCTGTGGCAGGGGTGTTGGACTTGATGATCTCTGGAGGTCCCTTCCAACCTCTGATATTCTGTGATTCTGTGATGTGAATGATGAACTTGAGCTCCTATGCCAAGAAATTCCAGTAAAACCCGATTTTTAAAATGGAGGTTCTCAGTGCTCAACCATTTCTAAAAAGCTAGGCCTCTGCACGGGTACGCAAAATTAGGTACTTCTGAATAAAAGGCAAATCAGTGGTCAGATTGGAAGATCTTATCCCCTCTTTGCCAAACTGGCATGATGTGGAATCTTTATATTCTACTGGTGGAGCTGCAGGGGCCTTGAGAGGCAGCTCTCAGTGGCTAAAGCACAGTAAGCACCAGCATATGCTGTGCTCCTGCGCACTGCGAGCTTCCACTACAGGAACAGCCCGCTGTGGCCCACTATACTCTCTAACCTGTCAGGCCCAGGCAGTACAGCCAGGCAAAATCTTCATTAGGATATCTTCAAGGGTGAACAGATTTTCCTTTCAAGTTTATCTGTTCCTAAAATTTACCCTCTGTTCCACAGGTGTAATTCTCCTTTTCTGACTTCCATGGGTCTGAGCACATGTCCAGACTGAGAAAAAGCACCCCTCTGCTAAGCTGTCATTTTTTTTTGGCCCAGTAACACTGCAGTATGTGCTTCGATTAAATACCCATGTTTGACTGTCAAAATTCATACTGTTAAAGAATACGCAGTAGAAATTGCATAGCTTTGTCACTAATAGGTGATAATTTAATGAAGTGAAACATTTTTGCATTGGAAAACAGGAAAAAATTGGCATATTTTTCTGGCACAAAACTGAAACACGAGTCATCTTTCCTGCGCTAGAAACAAATACAACAATTAGAAAGAAAAACAGTTTTGCTTCTGGGAGAAATTATGACTTTCTCTTAATCAAATTCATGAATCCTAACTAGTAAGTGCCTTAATGTGTGAAGGGAAAATGGCAATTTTCAGAGCTCTTCTCCCTGAAAGGATATTACATTCTATCTTTCCCATTCTGAATGTCCTAGACATATTTTACAAGTGCCTACAGATACTGTAAAGTTAGGATTGAATTCTGCATTTAAATTGCAACCCATCTCCAGTTTCAGGTCATTGAGATACAAAAGGTCATGATATTTGCCTTTCATTTTTCTTCGTTCAGAATACTAAAACTAGAGACTATAAAGAATGCTGTATGAAATATAATTTCTTGCCAATTGCATGAAGAATATACAGTGATTAAGTAAGTAGTTTGACCTGAGTTGTTTAATCCTATTCACCTAGGATCACCTTGAAAGATTTGGCTTCTCAGTGCAAGTATGAATATTTTAAATAATACAGCAAAAGATTCAAGGTGAAAAAAAGGGCACAAAAGATTAAAATCTGGTTCATCTTTAGGTCGAAAACACTGCCTATGAATAAAAACAAAGAAAAAAAATGTGCAAATTACTTTTCTTTTACATTCAACACAGAATAAATTATTTGCTATGTGGGACCTGAGAACATTAGATCTGATAAACAAGGAGCTAGGCTAGAGATGGACTCTCTCCTCTCACCCCCAAAAGCTTGCAGACAAGTTTTGAAATAAAGCTTTCAGTCCTAGTTATACACAAATCCTTCTTACTGTCCTACTCGTGAAGAAAGGAAAAAGTCTGTATGTCTTGCATGTACTTAAGGCCATTTAAGACTTCCAGATGGATATGAAGAGGTCACAGTGCAAATGACATTCAGAGCCAGCACTTCCACTGAAATTGTTAGATTCACTGATTTTTGGGAACAGAAATGGACTATTATCATCACCCAGTTTGACATTCTGCATATTGGCAACTATAGGCTTTTTACTAACATATACCTGAAATGAACCCATAATGTGTACTTCAGTTATCTTGTATCTTTTTAAACATGCCAATCTTGATCTTGACACATTAAGTAGTGGATGTTCTGTCTCATTTCTCACTATAAAAAGGGAGTGCCTCCATTCTAGGACAACACCAAGTCCCGGATTTTTCACGTGCTCTAAAAATCCTGCCACAGCTCTGTGCATCACTTCTGCCAAGCATGTGTTCATGCAAAAATCAAAGGCTGTCTTTTAGCAGCCCACAGTAGGAATTCCACAGTTGTGGGTTTTTGTGTCCAGCACTGCTGCAGCAAGTGCACAGGGGCAGTGGTGACAACGCCTTTCCCCTGGCAGCCCTGCATTGGTGGCAGTCCTAGAGGGCAGGAGAGACTCACCACAGCTCACTTACAGGTACAAACAGGGGCAAACTAACTGAAACTGGAATATTAGGCTCTCTTGTAGCCTACCTTATTTACGGAGCCAAATCGATACATCTAGCCCAGAGAGAACAGTTACAAAATAATGTCATAACCCTCCAATTCCATTATCAATCTTTTGATTACCCTATGAGGTGCACATTTGAGACAGTTTCGACCAAAGAGTGAGGGCTTTCTATTAGCACAGCAGTGGATTTCCAAACTCAACTGATTAAAACAAAAACAAAACAANAAAAAAAAAAAAAACCCACACAAAAAAACCCCGAACGAAACATGAAAAACTGTACCTTTTCTCAAAGCTTCCCCACTCTTAAGTCTAGTATGTCTTCAAAATGCAGCTTGCCATAGCTACTTCTCTTCCTCCTCCTCCATTACTCCATTAGTTCTATTTTTCCTTTCAGTGTCTGGGACTTTAGTGTTTCTGCTCATGAGGTTTATGGGCAAGAAACTCATATGCCTGCTGATCCTGCATCACACCACTGATTTTTTCATCTTAAATCAGTATCTTCCCCCTTTTAAATACATGATGGATATTTACTAGCTACTTGCTTTGTGCAACGTCGTGCTGTGACTGCTAACTTAATGCCTCCAACTGATGCTAAACCACTTCATTCACTTTATATAAACATCACCTAAAAATATCCAACTTCCCTGAATAAATCATCTCACTGTATTGTGCATTCATGATCTTACTCTTCTGCAAAAGTCACTATTTGTTACCATTAAAAAAATCTCGTTACAGAAGATTATTTTCAATTGCTTGTTAAAATGTAGCTTCTATGGAGAAAACAGGAAAGAACAGACAGAAACCAAGAGCATGATGGACTTATTTTCCCGGGTGCTTGTCTGCATTCATGCTAAGGGTTTTAGAAATATTTGCTTTCTCAAAGAGGAGTTGGAAGTAAGTTAAAGATAAAAGGAAGAAGATTAGTTTGACACTGAAGGACTCAGAATCATGTTTTTAAAAGAGTAATCAGGAAAAAAAGAGAAAAATATAAAACTCAGTTCATGCCAAACCTTCTTCCCACTCTTGGCTGCACTGTAGGTTATATATGTATGTTAGATTTTCAAGTAATTTATTATGGCAAAAAAAGGCCATTGATTTGTTTTCAGTCAAAGACACAGAAAACATAAATAAGTCTCAGTTCTTTCTCTTTGAAGTGTCAGGTGTCACTTTTCAGTGCAAAGTTTATTAGCCTTAAAAGTCTTTTCCTTCTTTTGCTTTGTGCTACTGCTCTTTTTATCATGTGTCACATTTATGGAAATCTTAACTACAGTTTGGAGTGCCCTGTTTATACCACAGATGGTGTATTTTTAATTTACATATTTATTTTTATTTACTTTTTTCTCTTTTCTGACTTAGAAATTTAATGAGCTCTCACACCTCATACCCAGGGGAAGTAAGAAAACTGAGTAGGGCACATAAGACATAGTAGTTCATTTTATAGCTGTTAAATTGAAAATATGCTATTTATAACAGAGGAATTAGAGCCTATGGCTCCTATGAAAATGCTGAAAGTCTGATGAGAAAATGCTTTTAGTTGGGGAGAAGATTAACTTCTTTACAAGTCATCCTACTGAACTGTATAGGAACTCCTGTGGTATAAAAGAGTGCAAAAGAGTAACACATGTTAAAGGATAGCAGACAGGAAGACGCATTATCTCCATTTTTCCAGAATGAAAATTCAGAAGGGAAGCAACCAGTTCAACAAAGCCTTACTCATCAAAGATCCTTAAATTTAACTAACATCTTAATATTCTTAAACAAGAATACTTAAACAACTGAACATTTTAAAACATTAACTTATCACTGGAATAAAACACACATTTAGATGGATTGAGATACGCAAATTTCAGAGCTTGGGGCACATAGCACAGGACAGGTAGCCACTTCTGAAAATCTTTTAGCATAACACAATGTTCATGTTGCTACCCATGTATGTTGAATTCATGTTATCTATACACATCTTAGTTATCTTGCCACTGTAATAGCATTATATTTGCTTTTGCTTGCAGAAATGTTGATAGCAAACTATTATTTCAGGAAAACTGTGAAGCTGTAGAGACCCATCAACTTGGGAAGGATATCTTCTGTATTACACAGTTACCTTTGCAGCTATTTCCATTTGCCCCCCATAGCTTCAAAGAAGTCAATAAGCAATTGATAAATCTTCTGTCACCCTGGGCAATTAATGGGAGTTGCACAGCATTGGTTGCATCAATTTCTGTGTATGTGAAAAGCAAAAAATGGATTTTGCAAACTTACTGCTGCTCATTGATTTAGTGCCTGTCCCCAGGCCATTCCCATTTAACGCTTTTGTGCGGTCATTGAAAAACATTTCAAGACTGTCAAATAAAACTTGTTTCTTCAGAGCTTTATCTGTTATATTATTTTGCAAGTATTTTTAGCCTCAGCAATATGTTTTCAGGCTGAGTTTCAGGACTGTAAGATTTTCATCATTTAGAAAATTAGAGCATAAACAAACTGACCCAACCAAGCATTAAGTGGAGACGTTTCAAAGGTTTGGAGTCCTTTTAAGAAAGTAAAAATTCCACATACAAAAATCATAGTAAGACTTCACAGGCTCATGATTAGTTTACAGACAAATCAAAGTACCTGGGTATCTAACTAGCCAATTTGCATCTGCATGCATCTGCTTGGCAGCTGAACACCATGAACACCCATAAAGACCATTAGCCTGAGCTATTAGCAGAGGACCACGGAGACAAATGCAACAGAAGTAAACTGAACTTACAAAAGAACAGCAGCCTTTGGGGAAATTCACTCTCCCGTGCCTGTAGCTCACAACACATCACCCACTTCTGTGAAGATAAAATAGGCAGAACAGCAAGGGGAAATTATTTCTCTGGGGTTTAATTTTTTAGACATTAACTCACGTAAAAAAAAAAAAATATATAAAACAAACAAACAAAACCCCCCAAAACCAAACAAATAAAAAAAAACCTCACAACACTGAATGGGAGGTCATTCAATTTCGAACCCTCTTTAGTCTCATCCTTTTTCACACCTTAGAGATGACAACAGCACTAGCTTAATCTAGTTTTCAGTATGGTAGTACTCTGTGTATCCTTCCATTCCTTCCTTTCTTATGTTTTTTTCCTGAATTGGCTGTCAGGACCAACTGCAAACCATCCTGTTGCTCATGAGCTTGTTGCAAGAAGCAGCTTAAATGAGATTTAGAAATTCTCAATGAGATATCAGTTGTACTCCTTTGCAAAGAGATGACTTACACCCTGCTCCTCAAACGTTGAAGTAAACTCAACTTTTTTTTCAAGAACGTTTTAATTGCAAGGGAATATATTTCTGGATGAGGTACTGATATAAGTTGTGTGCTGAGATGTGAATGAAATCTGGATGAGAGATGATGGGGTTCTCACCTACTTTGAAAATTCAGTGTACTATCTTTTGAAGTATAGTTTTGCACTAGCACTTTAAAAACTCAAGCTAAAAGTCTAGGTGACAATTTGTTCCTGTGGAAGTGAAGCATACATGCATTATCTGATGTACGCAAAAGTAAAAGGTAAGAATATGTTTGCAATCATAATTCATATAGAAAGCTTGATAATCTAAGACCAACAAAGTCAGTCATTTTATGCATAAATGCCAGCCTCTGATATAGCGAAAAGTGCTTTAGGGTCCCTGGATGTGTGAATTGTACGACCTCCTTTCACCCTAAGCCATCACACCTTTGCATTCACTGGTCTGAAAGCACACCAGGCCCCATGGTCTCCAAAAACCCACCTGGCACAGCATCTGTTTGGGGTTTAAATTACCTACATTCAATATCTTCTTCTGGGAAACAAAAACTAACAGCTTTGCAACATAATCTTTTATTATTGTCAGTATAATGCAATGAGATCTTCTCAAAGAGGAAGTAAAACTAGCAGTACTGTTACTTTTAAAGACATAAAAAGCAGTGAGGCATGCTTTACTGTATATGAATTACAGCAAACGAAACCAGAAATAACACAAAGCCCCAATTTCCAATTGTGTAACTAGTATCGGAAACACCAACTACATATATCAAAACACTGAGAGAATGATAAAAGTAACTTTCAGCACGAACTAACAAACTGAAATTTAACAGGATATCTTGACAGTTCAATATCCCCAAAAGTTAATGATTCCATATCTGAGTAAGGATGATTAATTATTTAAGCAATGATGTTATAGTGGCAGTATCAATTCTATTTATGGAATAAAGGACCCTATGTATTCTAGAAATAACTGCCCTTGAAAACTGAAACAATGTTCTCTGAAGTATTTCTAAAGGAACACTAAATAAATACATTGTTACTACTTCCTTACTTTGCTTTATACAACCATATTTAGCTGTTTTATAAAAACTTACTAGAAAATATTGACTTGCTACTAGACATAATTTCTATCACCACAAGAACATGAATGACCTGACAACATAACAGAAACAGACTTCACAATTACAGATATAAACAAAAGGCTAAATACTGAAAAAGTACAACAGAATTATCGTGGCTTTCTGAAGTTTATATAGAGTTACAAAAGTTTTATTATTTTCTGGTAGATAGATTTACAATTGCTATCTCAATATAGTTCTTTTGTCTATAGGTGTTCTCACTCTGTAATTTACTATTCTTACACTTTGTAGTGAATATGTGACTT
The DNA here is from genome assembly GCA_013399775.1 of Semnornis frantzii. Lineage (NCBI taxonomy): Eukaryota > Metazoa > Chordata > Aves > Piciformes > Ramphastidae > Semnornis > Semnornis frantzii. Next base: position 998 of record VWYK01130961.1, on the reverse strand, counting down.
TTATCAGTTTATAAATGTGTAATTTTCATAATGTTATAAATTAAAATTCCATAGAATTTGCAAGGGCATATTTTACTCTATCAAAGAAATGTAATCTCCTTCTTTTGTGGCCATGTGTGATAATTATCTGAAAACCACAACAATATATAGATGCTGCTGCTCCATGTTTCCTCAAATATGTTCACACTGCAAGCACCAAGACATAAAAAGGAACACATAAGCTTTTTATACATCGAAGTGCATCAGGTATTAAAATAAAATAAAGATTTGTGTAAAAGATGGATAGTATCTGGGAGGCAGTTCCTTCTCTCATCCCACTGCAGAAATAACATAAATAGAGCTTCTAAACCAGCACATTCACTGATCACTTCTACCCTGTCAGTAATATCACTGCTAGTAAATTCTGAGCTGTGATGAAATCCCATTGATTCATTTCAAATGATCAGACTTCATACAATAGGAAAATAGTATTTTTATTGCCATATATTGTACTAAGGTTTTAATGCTCCTCACTTTCATGTAACACGGCTGTGGATATCGGTCTGTACAGAAAGCAACTGGATCTCTATAAAACTTCAACTGTCATAAGGCTCTGCTTTCCAGTGCAATTTCCAGTCTATGTCTGCAGTTATCAGCTTTTGGACTCTTCTTGTCTCCTTGCAACAGATAAACAGATAGTTAGGAACAAAAACCTTTTAATACCAGAGTGGTCATAGATGAGAGTTGTTCCAAACTAGAGAAGACTTTCTGGTACATACCTGCTCTAAGCAAGCTTCAAGGGCTTGAACAGCTAATTTCAGAAGTTTAGAGGAAGGATTCTCAGAAACTTAAGATTCTCGGAAACTTAAAAACACTCAAATGCTTTCAAATTGCATCCCTGTAGTAATGATTGAAATAAAAACACTTCTTCAAATTGTTCTCTTAGTTTTGCCCTGTATTGACTCAAAATGATTAAGAGATGCAGAACAGGAAGGAATCAAGTATCACTAAAAGTTATT
>VWYK01130959.1:0-14552 GCA_013399775.1 Semnornis frantzii | reverse complement strand
CAGGCTCAGAGAGCAGAGTCTGGACCAAAGAGCAATTACCCCACCAAACGATTTCAGGTACAATTGACCTAAATATAGCACTCTCTTGAGATTATTGACAAGAGTTCATTTCCTGTAGTGCTTTTCCCATTTGCTACTCCTGGTAACCACTGTGATCTTATCTGCCTGGTGCTGCATGACTTCTGGGATGCAGCTAGGAGTTCTGTTGAGCATTATCTTTAAACAGACAATTCATGCTAAAAGAGTCATTTGCAGTTAAATTAGATGATGCATATATTATTCTTGCTGCTGGAGTTACACAGAGCAGTAATGACTGCCTGAATCTGTTTGGGCCTGGATGCACTGGAAATTTTTTTACTGGGTAATCAGAAAGGTAGCAGTAGTTAATTGCAAATAAATAGGAAATTTTATGTCATTAAACTTTAACAGTTGAGTCATCTGTGCAAGATAGGGTGAAAAACTTGCTGTTTGTGTCTTTGTATACATACAAAAAGTATATAGCTATATGTCATCCTGTGCCCAGGCAATCCCTGTAGTTATCGTATGCTGTTGTGGACAAAGCAAATTAACAGATAGAGTGGCCATGGAAGTGTACAAAATGGGGATGAACTGAATTCAGAGGCTGAGACTGATAAAAACCGTTTCAGTTTTGGAGAACACATTTTTCTTCAGCATTGCTTGCAATTTTGTGCTGAATGCTGGATATGTTTGCATACCATGTATGTGGTGTTCATCACAGAATTTTTTCTTCATGTCTTATTCTTTCTTTACTATTCTCTTGTTTAGTAAATCTATGTATTGGCCAGAAATTCCAAAGGCTAGTATCAGATTCCATGATGAGTAGCTGCTGGGGAGACAGTTTTTACAGACCTTTATTAACAAATAGGGCAGGACACAATTGTGCTGCTGTCTTCCTATATATTCCCTACGTTTTCCCAAAAGAACATCAGAGTACTTACTTGATTATGGGAATAAAATTCCACCAATAGTTGTAGGTCCCACTCAAAGGAAACTCAAGGAAAAGTTCAGCTGAAAGCTGAATAATAAGATAGAGACACATATGCAGTGTACTGGTCCACTGACTTGCTTGTTTTGATGGTAATGAACAGTAGTCACAGCAAATGTATTTGGACTCAGGAATTCTATACTGAAATAAGATGAAGCATGAATCAGTTAATTACATTACATAAGTAATTGTAGGAAAACTTTTGTATAAATATAGGAGAAAACTTAACCTCTGATTTATTTTGTGCCAATCTGCTGTACCGACTTTATGAAACACAACATATCACAGTGGAAAACAATAGTAATTTGAAATGCGAGTGCAAGAAGAAAGAAGTAAGATAATCTGTGACGGTGGGATGAGGACATGCGAAGCATGATTAAATGGATACTTGGCTGGACACACTGAGATCCTAGAAGTTGCATCATGCTATAGGATCTGAGAAATCTGCATCACCCTTTTTTTGTGGACTGCTAAATAAGAGAGTTTTAAATTTTGAGAAGTGAGGGGATGTACATAAAAAAGTGAAATGGTTTCACAAGAGTATCTTTGTGTTGTAGACTCTTCCACAAAGCAAGACAAATGAGGAACCATGGGTGTAGTGGGGAAAAAAAAATTGTGTCATTCTTCCCCCAGCCCAAAGAGGGAGATAACTCATGGGCAGTTACCAACAGTTCCAGAGTCTGAATTGAAATATTTAACTTCTTTACCTTTGATATTTTACAAATAGAGCTTCTCATGTTCACAGTGACTTTTTGCAATTGTGCAAGAGTATAACCTTGCAAACTAAACCATACTGGTGTGATTTTTTGCTATTTTCTTTTTGCCTGCACAAAATACATCCACAACTTGATCTTGCACATTTTGTTAATTATCATCTTTATATTCAAGATATGAATGGCATAAAACCAGATAGATGTACCTACTGTAGATCAGTAGATCAGTTTAAAACACTTCAGAACTAAGCCCTGAAAACATCATGTGAACTCCCTTCTGTATGTGAATAGTCTTTATGAGGATGGCTTGCTTCAGCTGATGACAGACTGAAACATCATTCAGGACCTTATATTAAACTTAATTTTGTATTATGGACCCAATGAAAGGTACAACATGTTAAGCATTTTTAACATAGTTATTTGATGTCTTCAAGGGATACTCTGATCCTTCACAGGATGCAGACCCATAGAGGACAATATCATAGGTTAGGAATTTTAAGTCACTTTATCCCTGCTGCTTTATTCAGTTTGCCCTGCCAGAGTGGTGAAAAGACATAGTAAAGCAACCCTAATTAGGCCGTGTTGGAATCCTTGGAATTCAGCATTCTTCTTAGCCAGCTTTATATTCTTCCTGCTTGCTCTACAGTGCCTCAGGGAAAAGGAAAGTCTGGTCCATTAATTAGAGAATTAGCTTAGAGTTGGGAAAAATGAATTTGGATTTTGTCTGTGCCACAAACTTCCTGCAAGACACTTAACGAGGTATTGAACAAAATTCAGCAAGACCTAAGGATCAGTATTATGACTGTAAAGCCTTAGACACTGTCTCCCACAGCATTCTCCTTCAGAAACTCATGGCACAAAGCTCGGATAAGTGCACTCTCCACTGGATAAAAAACTGTCTGGATGGCCAGGCCCAGAGAGTGGAGCTGAATCAAGCTATGTCTGGCTAGGGCCCTGACACTAGTGGTGCCCCCAAGGATTCAGTACTGGGACCTGTCCTTTTTAATATCTTTATCAATGATCTGGATGAGAGGATTGAGTTCACCCTCGGTTAAGTTTGCAGATGACACCAAGCTGGGTGGCTGTGTCAATCTGCTAGAGGGTGGGCAAGCTTTGCAATGGAATCTGGACAGATTAGAGCAATGGGCCAAGGCTAACTGTATGAAGTTCAACAAGGCCAAGTGCCAGGTCCTGCACCTGGGTCACAGCAACCCCACAGTAAGTTACAGACTCGCAGAAGTGTGGTTGGAAAGCAACCTCAGAGAGCGACCGGAGGTTATTGGTTGATAATTGACTTAATGTAAGTCAGCAGCATGCCCAGTTGGCCAAGAAAGCCAGTGTTATCCTGGCTTGTATTAGTAACACAGTGGCCACCAGGAATAGGGAGGTGATCATCCCCCTCTTCTCAGCACTGATGAAGCTACACGTCAAGTATTGTGCTAAGTTCTGGGCCCCTCACTACAATTGAGACATTGGAGCATGTCCAGAGAGGGGCAATGAGGCTCACAAAGGACCTGGAGCACATGGCCTATACGAAAAGGAGGAAGGCTGAGGGAAGACCTCATCACTCTCTACCTCTACCTGAAGGGAGGTTAGAGCAAGGAGGGGGCAGCCTCCTTTCCTTGGTGGCAAGTGACAGGACTAGAGGAAATGGTTACAGGCTGCACCAGGGGAGGTTTAAAGATATTGTCACAGAATCAACCAGGTTGAGATCAAGTCCAACCTAACACCTTCTAATTAACTAAACCATGGCACTAAGTGCCTCATCCAGCCTCCTTTTAAACATCTCCAGGGACCATGACTCCACAAGCTCCCCAGGCAGCCCATTCCAATGCCAATCACTCTTTCTGTGAAGAACTTCTTCCTAACATCCAGCCTAAATCTACCCTGGTGCAGCTTGAGACTGTGTCTCCTTGTTCTGTCACTGGTTGCCTTGGAGATGAGACCAACTCCCACCTACTACAACCTTCTTTCAGGTAGTTGTAGACAGCAGTAAGGTCTCCCTTGAGCATCCTCTTCTCCAGGCTGAACAACCCCAGCCCCCTCAGCCTCTCCTCATAGGGCTGTTCTCCAGCCCCCTCACCAGCCTCATTACCCTTCTCTGGACATGTTCAAGCCCCTCAACATCTTTCTTAAATCTTTCCCAAAACAACTAGACAAGCGCCTCCTGGAATAGGTTTCCCAAACCTGCTTAGAAGAAACACAGTGGTGGGCTAACCTAGGAGGTGTGTGTGATTAATATGCTTTGCTAACCTTGGATTCCCCTCAAAATGAGATTATTGATCCTCTCCCCAGCAGTAGGAAACAGTAGAAAAGAATTTGTTTATGCTATGATTACTTGCAGAGGAAGTGAGAAATAAAGGTCTAATTCTCTCCTCCACTTAAGGGAGGTAATTTCTGCCAGTTGCCAGAAGTACCTGCCTCCACTATGCAGGGTCATTGCTAGATCCACTCGAGCCCGTGCTGGAAAAAACAGCACCTGACTGCCAGGGAATTTCAGTGAATACGTCTGTTTTCCCACAAAGTTTCCTTGCATTATAGTGCATTATAGGCACTACAAGGAGATATTCTGACCAGGATTTCTAGTCCAGTCTCTCACTCACTTCTAGTCTTTACATTTCTAACTAACTACAGAGTAACCAGGCATTCCCTCCATCCTCACTCAGTGCTGCTCAAAGCATTTCACAGATCTATTCCTGGCATTGTTGCAGTTTCATGAGTGAGCAGAAAGTGGCAGCTGAATAGAGGGGCACTCAGCCTAAGTAAGCAGGCCCAGCCAGAACTCTCCAGTGATGTTAGAGTGACATTTCTACCTAAGCAGGGAGCTGGTCCCATTCACCTGCTGTGCACCATGGGGACTCACAGTGATGACAGGAAGAAGATCCCTGTGCTCAGTTGGGCAAGCTTGGTGCTTCTGTATTTCCTGGGGCTGATTAAATAGGGGAGTGGGCAGGGAGGGCAAACTGGTCACACCTGGGGTGGACGGAGGCTGCAGCAGAATCCAGGTGCTCTGGGTTTGGGGGAAAAAAGGGGAAAATGTTTAGGAAACACTTATTCACTGAAACGGTTCTCAAACATTGGAATGGTCTACCCAGGACAGTGGTGGAGTCATTTTCCCCGTAGGTGTTCAAGCAGAGCATGAACCTGGTGCTTAGGGACATGGTGTAGTGCTGGGTTAAGGGTTGGACTGGATAATCTTTGAGGTCTCTTCCAACCAGATATATTCTGCGGTTCCATCTATTTTCTCTGCTTTCGAAGGCGAATCAGATGTCCTTCCATGTTCCCAGTATCTTAGTTACCTTACTTAAATAGATGAGTAGTCAGAAATCTTAGCTTTTCTCACTACCTGAAACCATTTTTCTATACTTCTTTATCATAAATTTCTTAGGTAAGGGTATTGATGGAATGGCAGAGATACAGGAAGCAAAACAATGTCTTACCTTAGTTCAGACAAAGAATTACAAATACATTGTCATGACAAGTTCATGTTAGCTCTTGGCAGTGTAATTCTTCCTAATATGGCCTTCTAAAAAAACAAAATTCATCAATCAGTGTCACATGTTGCTAAATTTATGATTTATAAATTACCACTGTAAAATCATGTAGTAGAAATCATCACATGCAATTGTGCTGCTTTTGTCTCTCTCTAGATTTAAGTGGTTTCAAAACCAAGGCAGCAGGCTCTTTAAATCGCATCTCTGCTCCTGTGAACAGGAAGGGTTGTTTATATTGCATGGGCCAGCCCAACTGTGATTGATCACAGGCTGCTGCTGCTGTTAGCATACTAAAGAGCACAGTTGTGTTGAAGCTAAAAATGCCAGGGCAGGTCACTCACAAGAATTTAAAAAAAAAAAAAAAAAAAAAAAAAACAATATTTTTAAGGTTTTAAAAACNAAAAAAAAAAAAATCATGTATTTTAATGGTTATAAAGCTCAGCATGCCACAATCTCTAAGCCCTAAATCACCCTGAAAATTGTTGGGAGGGGTAAAATCAAATTAAATTCCCTATCAAAGGGTGTGATTTCTCTTCACTGCACTAGCAGCCTCATGCATAAATCCCAATCCCACATCACCCAGAATATATATCATAAGTAAAAATTTGATGGTGATAGAGCTAACAATTTTTTTTTATCAAACACTTTGGAAACATTAGAGTATTTAGAAGAGGTAAAAAATAATTTTGCTGGATCACTACAGCTAATGTTAAGGTTCCATTGCTCGTTTTTTACCATTCCAGCACTTCATGGAGAGTTACCATGTGGCTTTATTTCAACCAACCTACAGTTTTTAGCTTTGTTATGTGATGTTAACCAATTCTTTTGTCTTTGTGAATATTGGGTTGTAAATTTTGGGTGGGTGGGAACAACAAACCAAACCTTAGCACAGGAGCACATTCTGCTTTTTCTACTTCAGGTGAATAAGTATATATTACATAGTGGCTAGGTCCAACTAAAGTATTCCTCCTGAAGCCAGGGAAGACACAGAACTAATTCGAAAGCCAAGCAGAGTTAAAAGAAAGGCTTCATTGATTAAATAGGGTTTTGGTCAGCTTTGAGTTAGATCAGAATTATGTTTTTTATACAAAATAAATAAAACTTTTATTAACAAACCTACATATATAAAATCAGACTTTGATACACTGAAACAAAAGAGGTACAGGAGTGCATTCTACAGAAACGCACTCATCTACAGTGCACTGACGAATGCCGGGGATGGGAATGTGTGATAAAATCCATAAGGAATCTTATTGAATTAGTAGGTAGAGTCAAGAGAAGGTACATGTTTTCAACTCAGTCAAAATTCTGATAAGGAACTGTTTTTACAGAGGTCTTTAAAAGCATGGTGAGAGGACAAATCACATGTAGGTTCTTAGATGCTCACCAGTTCTTTTTGTATACAAACACAGTTAATGACTGTAGAAAGGACACTATGTCCTTAGTAATGTTATTGCAAACAAAATTTAAAGAAAGGTACTCCAAAAGTTTCCTGTCTTCTTCCAGGCACATTTTTGGGAAAGTGCAGAGGTAGCAGACACTGCCATTTCGTGGTGACCTTGCCCATTTCAAGAGGGAGCTGATCCACAGTGGTTTGGGGCAGAGCAGGGCATTGCTGTTCAGCAGCTCCAGTAGTATTGTCCTCACATGACCTTGTGGATGGATTTCTATTTCAAAATCATTCAGAAGATTGCTGAAAATAGCATTCAGTCTTGTTGTGCTCCCTTTCATGGTTTCTGGGGTGAAACCTGTCCTAGTGTCTTTTATATCCGAACTGTCTTTGGCTAGGCTGTCTTTATAGTCAGTGGAGAGAAATAGACACTTTGGGGGCATGATTCATCTCTTCAGAAGGTAGACATCTAAATAGGTCAGATGAATCAGACTATAGATTCACATCTTCCTTACTAGGGAGAATAAAGGAAACCTAGGGATCAGCTTAGATGTTGATGCCTATATTGCAGATATCTGAAGTTACGTGAAATGAACTCTATGTCTATAGGAACGAAGCCAGAGCTCAAAGTCAGAGGAGAATATCCTGCACTTCAGGAAGCAGCTTTTCCTTCAGAGCTCGTGGTTTCACTGCACTGGAGTGCATGATCATAGTCATAGTCATGAGGTGATAAATAAAAAAAAAAAATTACACCCCTTTCTTCTCCTACTTAACATTTTAAGACATGAAAACTAAGTAGACTTTATTGTGTGAATAAGCAATTTATATACATCTATCATCAGTTGTTCTGCTGGTGCCACAGTGACATCATTTTTTGCACTACTATCTGCTAACTATCTGGATATACAGGATTTCAACACGTTTTTAATTGATCCTTGTAAACCATTTTAGAACCAAGTATTTTTTTCTTAATATGAAATCTCTGAAAGTAGAGAGAAGTGAAGATTACAATTAATTTAGGCTAGTAGACTCATTTAAATTACTTTCCCATAATAAACATAATTGTTAGTGCCAGAGTTTGACTGAACTGCCCAGTAGATGCAGTTGGTGCAGTATACCTGAAAGTCCCCATAGCGAATATTTCCAAGTGCTAACGAATAAGTTTTGCAGAAACTCTCTGCTTTTTTTTGGTCATGTTTGCTTTAGGTATCAACCATAAGCAATAAAATGGAATATGCAGGAACAAAGACAATTATTTATATATATTATTATGTATATTTATTATATATATTTAAAACACGAAATCAACAAAGAGATGCCCATCTAACCCACTTGGACACCAGTGAAGCTTGTTTTGTGTGAAGCTTGTTTATATGCAGCTTTTCTCCCATTGTGTGTAAAACTCCAGATCTCAGCAAACCTGCAAGACTTTTGTCAGATGCATACCCAGGAGTCACACAAAGATGACAGCCTGGAGTAAGCAGATTGCTAGTGAGGCTAGCAGGTGCCAAACCATGCTGTTTCATGACCCTGCGTAAAGTTGCCAAAAATAATGTAAAACGTACTTCAGTAAATAAATGCAAGACCCCCTCAGGCTTCAGAAATACAGTCTGTAGAACTGTCTGAGATTAGGCAAGGAATTTAAAGTTAGAAGACCAGTCTTCTAATTTCTGCTCTGCAGCAGATGAACTGTGTTCAGCTAGTGATGCCTTTTGGCCAAAATGTATATTTTTCCACTTAGAGATGGCATGTTTTTCAGGAGGAACTGGGAGCAGAACTGTGATGGATTCTACAGATGAAAACATGAAATTAAGTTGAATCAGATACAAATGTTGACTAAATATCTCTCTCTGATTTTTCCATCTTCCAAAGTTAGAGTATTTAGCTGTCTTTATGTCTAGTAGCTTCAAATGTGTAGACAGCCATAAAAATTGCTTCAGATGTGCAGTGCTGTAAAATTAGTTTATTTTACTATTAATGGCAGAAGTAGATTCATGGCTAGAAAGCATATTGGTTTGATCAGCCTGAGAATGCTTTGCTATAGGTAAAGTAAGATCCTAATGGCTATCTTAAGGAATTGCATTTAACTTTAAAGACAGGAATACTAGGACTGTACTAAGTCATCTTAAACTGACAAATTAGAGTGTAAAATTGTGAGAATCATTTCATTAGTCAGTACTGTGTGTTTAGTATGTAAAATAAGATCACTGCAACAAAGTGTATGGCTGAAATGGACAAAGCTAAAGGGGAAAAGGAGATTAAAAACCAGATGTGAAATGTTATCTGTGTTTTAAATACTGTATTTAAATTTAAGATCCTTCTGTCTCTGTAGCCCATTGCAAATCTACTACTGAGTGTATATTCTATAACATCATGGGATCATAGGATCATTTTAACTGCAAAAGACCTTTAAAGATAATTGAGTCCAACCATTATCTAATTCTGCCAAGGCTGGTGCTAAACCAGCACCACATCTCTGCATCTTTTCAACACCTCCAGGAATGGGGATTCAGCCACCTCCCTGGGGAGCCCATCTAGTCTTTCAGAACTCTTTCATTCAAGATGTTTGTTCTCATATCTAACCTAAAACTCCCCCAGTGCAACTTGAGGCCATTTCCTCTTGTCCTATGACTTCTTACTAGGGAGAAGAAACCAACACCCATCTTGTTCCAACCTCTTTTTGGAGAATTGTAGAGAACTAGAAGGTCTCCCTCAGCTTACTTTTTTTCAGACTAAACCATCCCAGTTCCCCCAACCTCTCCTCACAAAACCTGTTCTTCAGAACCTTCACTAACTTTGATGTCCTTCTCTGGACATGCTCTAGCACCTCAATATCCTTCCTATAGTGAGGGCCCCAAAACTGAGTGCAGGACTCAAGGTATGACCTTAGCGTGCTGAGATATCTACAAGTTTCTAAAAAATAAGGGACATTAATTATTACAGAGGAATATTGATTACTGCAGTTTGTATGCACCCAAAGAAATGCTCATGTCATTGCATTTTTAGGGTGAAAATATATTTCCATGGTAACAAGCACTTGATCTTAAAATTTCATTATGAATGCAAAGCCAAGGAATCTAAAGTTTAAGCTGTAACATATAGTAAATAATGCAGAAGAAACAGGAACTTAACCTTCTGAAGTTTATGAACATGAGTGTACGGCACATGTTATGAAGTATCCACTGAGATAGCTGTGTGTAAAATGACAGCGTTCTTTATATAAGAGATTAGAAATCCAAAAGGCACATAATTGCTTTCTGAATACATTGGAAAAAAACACAAAAAAGTATCTTTTAAACCTGAGATTTCACCTTTAATATGTAGCCATGTATTACAAACGCGATGGGTCGTATCTTTGAGTGCAAGCAATGAATTCATAGAAGATACCCACGTGGCGGTGACGCGTGGGGACTTTGCTGCTCACGTAGCTTCAATGGAACACGTTGTCTGAGGAGATCCACGGGCACGAGGCAAATCTTCCGCGGTTCCCGGGAGGGTCTCAGGGCGTGGAGCCCCTGGACGAAGCGAGATCCAGATTCCCGGGCTGGAGCAGTCCGATCGGCTGCAGTGCACGGCCAGGGCGGGGGGGGGTCACCTCTCGGGCTGGAGTAACGAGTCGGCACGTCCCGGTGTTGTAAAATCGTCGCTAGGCTGTCGCCTAGGCTCAGCGAGAGTTAGGCAGACTCGGGCTGGGCTGAGTTCAGGCAGACAGCTACACCCCAGCGCAGGGCAAGCCCTTCAGTCCCTTGGCTTGGTGCAGCGAGCAGGCAAGATCAGGTCTGCCGTTTGTGTGGGTAAAAAACAAAAAAACCCAAGTCCCCTGCTATGCGATGCCAAGCAGTGCAGACAGGTAGCAGCCCAAAAATGAACACGGCAACAACAAAAGGAGTTGGCTGGGGGTTTTTAAGCATTTGACTGATTGTTTTTTGACCAATAGCAACAGACAAGAAACATTCCTTGAACCGATCCAAAGTTACCTCACAAAAAGGGGAGACGCACTAGTCTAGCACCGTGACCTCTGCAGACTGTTAGGCACCCAGGCTTTTGTCTGCTTTCCCACCTCTCCCACCGAGAAGAAGGGGAGAAAGGAGGCGGATACCCAGGATATGTGCTCCAGGCATAATTTGGGCCTTCCACCACAGATGCGACTTCTGATTCAGTAAATTGAAGTAAGAAGCAGAGTCCATCTGAAATGACAATATATTTACCAAATGGAAGCCACTTAATCAGATATTCAGATACATCTACTTATAGGTAGACAGGGAGCCTGTGGTTTTCATAAACAAAACCTCATCCATATGAAAATTGTGAGGTGAAGGTTTGATGTGGCTTACTGTAGTTTGTATGCGCCAGCAATGTGCCTTTGTGGCCAGGGAGATCAGTGGTATTCTGGGTGTGTTAGGAGGAATGTGGTTCCTAGGTTGAGAGAGCTTCTCCTCCCCCTCTACTCTGCCCTGGGGAGGCTGCATCTGGAATATTTTGTCCAGTTCTGGGCTTCTCAGTTCAAGAAGGACAGGGAACTACCTGAAAGATTCCATTGCAGAGCCACAAAGATGATTAATGGAGTGGAGCATCTTCCTTATTAGGAAAGAAGGGTGAGGGAGCTGGGTCTCTAGCTTGGAGAAGAGCAGACTGATGGGTGAGATATTAATGTTTATAAAGATGTGAAGGGCAAGTGTCAGGAGGGTGGAACCAGGCTCTTCTCAGTGACGTCCAATGATAGGACAACGGACAATGGATGCAAGCTGGAACATAAGTGGTTCCACATGAACATAGGAAAAACTTTTTCACTGTGAGGGTGACAGAACACTGGAATGGCCCACAGAGGTCATGGACCCTTCTTCACTGGAGATGTTCAAAACCCACCTGGACACATTCCTGTGTGACCTACTTTAAGTGATCCTGCTATGGCAGGGGGTTTGGACGTGATTTTTTTGAGGTCACTTCCAACCCCTAATGTTCTGTGGTTTGGTGTTGTCCTGTGGGTATTTGGACAGGGTTGATAGAAATATGTATGGGTTTGCTCCACATCTCTTGGGATCCTATTGGCTGTTTGTCTCAGTTCTCAGTAACCTGTGTAACAAAACCTAAGAGTGATGGCTTGCTTTCGGAACCTGACGTGATGCTTTCTTCAAGGTTAAGATGCCAAAATACAGATGTCTACATGCAGGTGTCTTGCTCTCCTCTTAGTCACTGGAGTTGACTGGTCAATAGGTGACTGGTTTGATGAATCTCTTTCTAGGCTGCCCTGGATTTACTGACTAGATATACATTGACTGCAGGAGAATTTTAGACAGTGTTAGCATGTACCTGTCTAAATTTAATCTTAAGCTTTACTTCTTATTGCATCACCCTACTGCAATCTCTGAATTGTCTCAAGTAGTGTAAGCTGTGTCTACAGCAAAGTAATGTAACCAACCCATCCCACTCTATACAATTTTTAAAAATGTTATTAGTAGTTTCTTTTGTTGGAGAGAACAGTACAGAATACTTCACTCCAAAAATATTTTAATTAAAGATCAGATTTTAGAAGGTGTCAGGGTAAGGTGGACATCTAAGGGTATGCAAAGAAGTTGCCATGGAAATGATGTGTCCAACCTGTCTGAACATCAGGCTGGGTTAAGTAAATAATTTGTTGAAGCATGTAATGAAATTTGTTAAATGTGAGCTTGCATTTCTGGGCATTTCCTTCTACCTCTATGAATATTTATACATAGCCTAATATTTAAATCCATTTTACCAAGTTCAGATGGGTTTAGCACCAAAATTGGTAGAGCTAGGTAATGGCTGGATGCAATGATCATAAAGGTCTTTTCAGAGCAGAATGATTCTATGGCTCTGAATAAACTGTGCTTTCTGAAAAAGTAGTTAGTGAGCTGCAAAAAGTAAATGGTTAATTTTTATGGCAAAACCCTTCATGGTCAGATGGACTCTATATGATTTCCTTAAAATGTTTTATAGAGATGAATTAATGGATTCATTTCAAGGCATATTACCACATAAAACTTAGGCTCAATGTGAAGAAGAAAGTGTAAAAAGGAAATGACTACTGGAAAGGATCTGCGTTTTTCTTTCAGTCTGCATTAAAATACTGGCTTGTTTAAGCATAGAGTCACAGAATGGTAGGGGTTGGAAGTAACCTCTGAAGGTCATGTAATCCAACTCCTAATGGGATAACTTGGTTTTTTTTTTCCTTATTTAATCTTCAGAGCTGTGGATACTTTGTTTAAATTGTGAGCCCAGTAGCAATCCAAATAATGAAAACCCAGTGAAATGGCTTTTGGTGAGAAGGCTTGGAGAGTTTGTAGAAAGGGACGAACATCTAACTTAGGGTAATTTCCTGTGTCCTGTACAGATCCCACTAGGGGAACTCACTCTGTGATAATGGTTATCCACTGAAGTTGATCCTCCTTCACCTCATTTCTGTATTTTTATTAGCAGCCTGGCTTTCTGTGGTCCTGGGAAACACACTAAAGATTAATCTACTCTTTAGTTGTGAGAATCATGTTGATTCTTATTGATCTCATGTAGTTTACTTAACTCAAATGACAAAAGTAGGCTGCAGGAACCACTGTGATGTAGCACATTGCATAGAGGCCACAACAACCCCAAGCGGTGCTACAGGCTGGGGACAGAGTGGGTGGAGAGCAACCAGGCAGAAAGAGACCTGGGGGTACTGGTAAATAGTAGCTGAACATGAGCCAGCAGTGTGCCCAGGTGGCCAGGAGACCTCATCTCAGTNTCTACAACTACCTGAAAGTAGGCTGTAGCCAGGTACGAGTCGGTCTCTTCTCCCAGGTAACCAGCAACAGTGAAGGGACGCAGTCTCAAGTTGTGCTGAGGGAAGTCTAGGCTGGATGTTACGAGGAAGTTCTTCATAAAGAGAGTGACTGCCTTTGGAATGGGCTGCCCAGGGAGGTGGTGGAGTTGCTGTCCCTGGAGGTGTTCAAGGAAAGACTGGATGGGGCACTTAGTGCCACGATCTAGTTGATTGGCTAGGGCTGGGTGATAGGTTGGACTGGATGATCTTGGAAGTTTCTTCCAACCTGATTGATTCTGTGATTCTATGGTTTTTATACTTTAACCTGTGTCTATTGCCATTTCTGATGCTAAAGAAAAATTTTGGCTAAAGTCTAGATCCAAAGTTTTTGAGAAAATAGGAATAGTTGTTAATGGAATCATCTTTCCAATATTCCAGTTGATATAACTAATTTCAGTTTTACATTTCCAATAGCCACATATTTCAAACCAGCAAATTCTGTTTTGAGCTAGATGAATAAAATACAAATGATTAATGTATGTCTCTAATCATCTTTCAGCAGGATCTTAGTTATTTCATATTATATGTTGAAAAATCTACATCAAATAGTCTAAACACTCAAAAGCTAATATATGCCAGGATTAATTTTGCTAGGGTAAGTTAATTTAATCACCCCCATACATATGCATTGTGGTGACTTCTTTAATTACATCATATATTATGTTTGTTACCTTTTCCCATTCAATTTACAGAATATATGATAGTCACTTAATGAGCAACCGTTCAACATTTTCTTGTCTTGACATTATTCAGTGTGTGACTCCATACCTTGTTTACTACGGAGTATTTAAACCCTACTCTAAAGACAGAATTATTAATTATTATTAATTTCCTTATTTGCACTTTCTTTATAACATCTAAGTGATGAACAAACATTAAATCAGCTTTACTGCAGCCCTGTGGAATTGGAAGACAATGCAATTTCTGTTTTATGGCTAGGGAACAAAGAGACCGTGTTCAAAAGGTGCTACTGATCGACCGGACCAACCTGAGGTGCTTAGGTCCAAAAGCCTCAATTCCTTACTGTTTAATAAAGCTTTTCCAACTCAAGTCTTCCTGTTTCCAGCTGTGTCTCTGAGCATTCATCACTTCTACAAAATCAAATGCCTCATCTCAGTGAGTCACATGG